>JAZGTJ010005061.1:0-28674 GCA_036877575.1 Botia almorhae
CATAATGAATAATGTATTTCAAACTGAGCTCTGTTGCCTCAACAAAGATGTTTTGTTTTATTTTTACTCTTTGCTGTGGGTTACACAAACAATAAAAATGCTAAAATACTTTCTACAGTATAAAGTACTTCAAAACTCTAAAGTATTTTAATACTTTTAGTATTAAATACTTACATATTTGAAATAGTCATAGGACTTCTGCTTGCTTACAGATTCTGCTGTGGTTCTAGCTGGTTAGGCTGTTTGACTGTTTTTAATTACACTTTAATAAATCTGCCCATATAGACTGTAAACCTAAATAGGTTTGTAAGCCTTATCTATTACAGCTAGTTTAAACACTTGTCAAAGAGGTTATGAGTTCACATGGCCATTTGCAGTGTACAGTAATACAGTAAGAGTTTTGATGAGTCATGCTCAAGATCTCAGAGAGCTCCATTACCTAAATGAGCTTATCAATGGCGTAACTTTGCCAGGGCAATTGTCTGACCAGATATATGGGGATTTTCCTTAACTGTCTCTTAAAGTAAGTTGCTGAGAAGCTCAATCTAAAGTGTAGGCATTAAACACTTTTGTACTTAAAAAGAAGTGTTCCTTCTTTTTAAATACCAAATACTCCAGAGATAAAACATTTTCTGTCATTTACTGAGATTCCAACACAAAACATGTCAGTGTTTCTTTCTGCAGGTTGCCACTGATTCCTGGCTGGGCTTCGTCCCATCAGATCCTGTGTAGTAGCAGAACCCCGGCACTCAGACATCATGGCGGCTGCCTCGGTGAAAGTAGCCGTGAGGGTCCGTCCCTTCAATTCCAGAGAGATTGGAAAAGAGAGCAAGTGTATCATCCAGATGTCAGGCAACACTACCAGTGAGTTCAAAGTATTTCTTTAGATTGTTGTCATTGAGCATTTGAACTCTCTTACCTCAGTCTATGAAAGTGTTTTGAGTAATCATTGCTTGACAGTGTGCAACTAGTTTCCTGTAGTAATCATTTATGACTGTAATGCATAATTTATTTCCAAAGTCTCTCATCAGCACCCCCAAGAGAGGAAATATTAGTGCATCTCGAAGCATATGGGTTTATCAAATGTCATGCTTATGTTTTCAGTAAAGGTCTGGTTTAATTGGGTTTAGGGGTGCAGGACTTTTGCTATACATTGGTTCTCATAAAAACTCTGGTAGTTATACGTGCTTAAAAAACAGGGTTAATTCAGGACAAGGATTCTGTGACATTTCCAGCCCACATTACAAGAACAGTTCCAGCAACTAAAAACTGTCCTGCTGTGCTTGTTACACTGAGAGTGGGAAACAGTGTCAGCTGATGCAGAATGTGAGGTCACACACACTGCACTGCATTGTGCTGGTGAGAGGATGCAGAAAGCTTCATGACCTCATTACCAGAGACCAACAGATAGCATGATTCATACTCATCTTGTGTGGGAGATGCCTATTTCAAAGTATACAATAACAGGGCATAAATACTGCTATTATGAATATTTACTTATCTACTTTTTTGGATATGACAAATAAAATGAAATCACGTTTAATTAAGTAAACGAAATCATCATAAATCATGACCACTGTTTAGTCTAAGTTATGTTGTGTAGTTTTTCTTGTAAAGAAATGGTAAACCTTAATAATTTGTTGATTTGTTATATTAATATTAGTATATTAATATAATTCTACTGTCAAAGATGTGGTTCCCCCTTACTTAGCATGATTTCTCTGTGGCTTTTAGGAATATCTTTTGATTATTAGACCACAGGGTTTATCAAGGAATCGAAAGGAGAAAAACTGTCTGTTTTGGAGATATTTTCTGTTTTGTGGATTGAAGAAACTTGTTCTCATAGACATGTTCTGTTTGCTTTCTAGCAATAATAAACCCTAAACAGCCAAAGGAGAACAAGAGCTTTAACTTTGACTATTCCTATTGGTCACACACAACGGTAAGTTTCATCTGATGCCACTCAAAAGCGAAATAATTATTCTGCTATAAACTGCAGTCATAATAAATGTTCTTGACCTAATTTTCTTTGTATTCTGTCTCTCAATAGCCAGAAGATGTTAACTTCGCAAGCCAGAAGCAGGTGTATAAAGACATTGGGGAGGAAATGCTTTTGCATGCTTTTGAGGGATATAACGTCTGTATCTTTGCCTATGGGCAAACCGGAGCAGGAAAGTCATACACCATGATGGGCAAGCAGGAGAAAGACCAAGAGGGCATCATCCCATTGGTAGTACACCATGATACTTCCTATGATATTGACACCAGTGATATCTAAAACCGTACATGTTATACCTAAAATTGTACATAATCCAAATTTTGAATATATATCTTTGACAGCTATGTGAGGACCTGTTTACCAAGATCAATGACAATAATGACAACAGCATGTCTTATTCAGTTGAGGTAAGAGTGTCACATGATTGCTGCTCTTCAGAGAAAACTTTGCATTTAAATTGCACAATTCCAACTAAGTAAAGATTTCTGATTTTATCAGGTCAGCTATATGGAAATCTACTGTGAGCGTGTGCGAGATCTTCTGAACCCAAAGAACAAAGGGAACCTGCGTGTGCGAGAACATCCTCTGATGGGGCCGTACGTGGAGGATCTGTCTAAACTAGCAGTAACATCCTACAATGACATCCAGGACCTGATGGACTCTGGAAACAAAGCCAGGTGAGGAAAATGGATAATCTACACAGAAGCAGTAGAAAACAGACGAGCCTAATCTTTCAGTTGTATGTATCTTTGTACCTCTGCACCTGTATTACACACTGTACCTTTGGAAGCCAAATATTTCTGCAAATTATTGCAGAAGACACCTATGTTGCAATAATTGTCACTGTCTGTCTAATGTTTATATCAATAAGTGACACAAAATAGTCTGCGAAAAAATCTATAGAATGGGGAGGCTTCATATAACAATCTGAATAATAACAATGACAATAATAAGCAATAATAATGACAATAATAAAATATAAAAACAATAATGACTTGTAAATGAAACAGCTAACTTTGTGACATATGGAGAAAATAAGATTGATTGATTATGTTTTTATTCACCATGCTGTCTGTCCTCAGGACTGTGGCAGCCACCAACATGAACGAGACAAGCAGCCGTTCCCATGCAGTTTTTAACATCATCTTTACACAGAAACGACATGACAGTGAAACAGACAACACTTCTGAAAAGGTAAAGCACCCCTTCTGTTTACTTTAGACTTATGATCATGTGTGGCATGATGTTTACCATCGTTTTGTGTGAGAATATGTTCTACACAAACACAAATCAGGTGACCAGACATGTATGCTGTTAGATCATTTCTGATGGATGCTGGCAGAGGCTGAATTTGCTGATATGTGCATTAGAGCGCATTACTGTTCCGAGACACAACATTTCCTTTTTGAAACAGGTCAGCAAAGTCAGTCTCGTTGACTTGGCAGGAAGCGAGAGGGCCGATTCTACTGGAGCTAAAGGCACTAGACTGAAGGTGGGTCACTTTTTGTGCATGAGGGAGGTTCATGACATCATATTTTCATATGACTCAGCTTTCCTGTAGCTCAGTGGTTAGAGCATGGCGTTAACAATGCCAAGGTCATAGGTTCGATCCCAGGGATTGCACATATTCAATGTATAGTGGTCAATGTGTAGTATAATGCGATGTGAGTCGCTTTGGATAAAAGCGTCTGCCAAATGCCTAAAAATGTAAATTTTCGTGAATGCATCATAACAATTTCTTTTCTTAGGAAGGAGCCAACATTAACAAATCTCTAACAACACTGGGCAAAGTTATCTCCGCTTTAGCTGAGATGGTAAGAATTCTGTAATATTCTACAAGATAATGACTAGCACTAACAGTATTTCATTCATTTCACCATTTCGTAAGACGCAGAAAACATTTAAAAACTCTTTGTCGTTTTGTAGGACTCTGCACCAAACAAGGTGAGAATCAGTTTAATCTTTGTTTGTCAGTCTGAAATTACAACAGTGTCTGTGACCATTGACACTCTATTTATTTGCGCCATGCAGAACAAGAAGAAGAAGAAGGTTGAGAGCTTTATTCCATACAGAGATTCAGTTCTGACGTGGTTGCTGAGGGAAAACCTGGGTATGACGTTTTGTGGACCTTCCACCTGATGATAATCAATAGCTCTCCATTAGCTTAATAATGTCAGATGGCATCTCCAGTTAGAACTGTGAGTTTCAACAGTGAAAGCATACAGTTTCTAAAGGTCAGATTGTGTTTGTTTCATCAGGAGGTAACTCACGCACTGCCATGGTAGCAGCTCTAAGCCCTGCTGATATTAACTATGATGAAACACTCAGCACTCTGAGGTAAAAGTCCCAGAATGCCATATGATGATGTCATGTAAGACTAATACTAACAGAGCTAATCTTAAAGAGCCAGGAATCACATACATTTTTTTAAGGATTTTTACTTTTGTGTAATATTGACGGAAACTTAATTTTAAGCTATTATAAGTTGAACCAGCATCACTTAATATGATAAAGACATGAGTTGATTTGAACATGCTTGGAGACCAGCAAACCTTCTTCGCCTGGTTTAAGCAGGCTTTAGGTCAGGATGTTCTGATGCTGCTTTGGATGGTTTAGATGCTCTATCACTGTTCTCAGGTACGCTGACCGTGCCAAGCAGATCCGATGCAACGCTGTCATCAATGAAGATCCCAACAACCGCCTGGTGCGTGAACTGAAGGAAGAGGTGTCTCGTCTGAAGGATCTGCTCTATGCTCAGGGTCTTGGAGACATCATTGAGAGTGAGTCACCACCACTTGTGATAGACTTCAAATTAAAAAGCTACAACCTTCTCACTCTTTTTATATTAACAGATTCACCCTCATTCAGATTCCAACGTTCTCAAGACAATTGACCCTATGAATAACACAAACAATCTGCTGCACTGCTTCTGTCAGAAACCTGAGGGTCAAACATTGCTCTGGAAATGTGTCTTAGGAATTTGTCTCTTCTTTCTGTTTCTCTCAGCATATCGGGCACCAGGTCCTGGGATAGCTGCTGTCAAATGTGTGTATTTTGTCCCCCAAAATGCTTTGCAGTTTATGAAAGCCAAAGCAGGAATCTCTGGACCACCAAAGTGTCTTTGCTTTTCAATGTCATGCAGTTTTAACAATTCAGTTTAAATTAAACAAATTAGTCTAATGGGCAACATAGTTCTAAATACACTACTGCTCTGATGGTCCAGAGGTGCTCTAGAGGTTTGCTTGGGGTTTATCTCTAAGTGGAGCAGAGGCGTCTATCTGGCTTGGCCATTCATGCTATCTGAACTACACAGATCAGAACTACATAGAGTGCTCAGTTCATCTCCATGCTCATTATGTCAAGCATGGTTTAGATACTTCAATGAATTTGAGGCATGCAGGAAAGTTTAATTAAAAATGCAATTGTTTTGGTATCCTTGTTTACTGGAGAGGGAAAAACACAATGAAAAACATTTGGCACCCTCAAATTTATGCTGTCTGCCTTGCACCCTGCAGCTTCATTACATTTTCAATTGGCTGTTGACACAGATTTTTGACACTATCTATTTTTCTTCCTTTCCCATCTTCTTTGTTTCCATGGTTACCCTTTTCTTCTACCGCAACTTTCTCCTTTGACTTTCCAACCTGTTATTCCCAATTCTTGGCCAGACTTGTCCAATTACAAGACTAATATTAATAGCATCCAGGCTGTCAATCAAAAGGGTAATTTCTCCACAGTGACCAATGCCATGACAGGAATGAGCCCCTCCCCCTCTCTCACTGCCCTGTCCAGCCGAGCTGGCTCCATCAGCAACCTACATGACCGGATCATGTTCAGCCCGGGAAGTGAGGAAGCCATTGAGAGGCTGAAGGTGAGGGAGAGGATTATGGGATGGTTTAATAAATTAAGCAATTGCTGATAGTTGTAACGTTGACCTCTTTTCCAATTAGGAAACTGAGAAGATAATTGCAGAACTTAATGAAACTTGGGAAGAGAAACTTCGTCGCACTGAGGCTATTAGGATGGAAAGGTTGGGAGAGCACTGGGAGTCCTTTAATCTCGAAATATTTCTAAAATGATTCAAGATGTATACTTAATTTGTAATGGAAACATGGTTTACCATCTTTTCTTGCCATCAGGGAAGCACTTTTGGCTGAAATGGGTGTGGCGATAAGGGAAGATGGAGGAACAGTTGGAGTCTTTTCTCCAAAGAAGGTTAGAAGATCGTTTAGTACTGTATGTGCTAAAATAAGCCAGTGTTGCAAATGTTTTAGCCAACACTTTGTGATTTGAATGTTTCAGACGCCTCACCTGGTGAATCTCAATGAAGATCCACTGATGTCTGAGTGTTTGTTGTACTACATTAAAGATGGAATCACCAAGTAAGAATTTTGTTTATTTACATATATTTGCATCTTAAAAGTTTACTTCTCAGTTTAATTCTCTTGCTTTTGTTGGACTGATTGATATTCAAGTCGTGTTCGCCTTTATTTAGCACAACACAAAAGCAATCGTTTCCAGTGACGTTGTAGAAAAGCTATTAGCAATTTTTGTTTTAATTTTGTTATTCTTTATGCATAATGACCCTGAGTGCAGGCTAATTCACCTTTATTTGTGTCACTTTATTCTGACATATGGGCCCTATGTCCTTCTGTAGGGTCGGCCGAGAGGATGCCAGCAGTCGGCAGGACATAGTTCTGAGCGGTCACTTCATTAAAGATGAACACTGTATCTTCACGAGTAGCACAAACGCCTTAGGAGAGGGAACGGTGGTCCTGGAGCCCTGCGAAGGGGCGGAGACTTATGTTAATGGGAAGAGAGTTACAGAGCCCACTGTTCTCAGATCAGGTGTGTTTTGGCTTTCTAAGCCAAATGCCAGCTGTGGGCAAAAACAACACTTTTTTGCCTTGTATAAAGTTTTGATCCTGTTTGACCCTTTTGTTCTCTTGTCCATCTCAGGTAACCGTATTATTATGGGCAAGAGTCATGTGTTCCGCTTCAATGATCCAGAGCAAGCACGACAAGAGAGGGAGAGAACCCCGTGTGCAGACACACCTGTGGAGCCGGTGGACTGGGCCTTTGCCCAGAGGGAACTATTGGAGAAACAGGGCATTGATATGAAGCAAGAGATGGAGCAGAGGTAGTACACCTGTTCTAGATTTACTAGCCCATACGTGTTCAATTCAGTTCAGTTTACATTTATTTGCATAGTTTCTATGTATCGTTTACACAATTCATGCCATTTTACAGCTGCTTTATAGAAAATGCATCTCCTACAGTACTAGGAGAGTGTGTTATTAGTGATTTCAGAAATTTACAGGTCTAAGACTATACAGTACAGTTACAGTACAGATTATGCAGTTGGCTCATATTGCGTATGTATTTACTGAGAAACAGTGAGCATCTAGTGCTCGCAGGGGCTGACATCATCTCAGTGTTGGGTCATCTGAAGTCATCTTTCGATGCTGGATCCATATTGGAGCTGGCATAATCTGTAGCTACACTAGGATGGGTATCCCGAGATAGAAATAAAAGGCAGATGGAGAATAATTAGCAAACTGCTGTTCATTACATTAAGAGCAGAAGGTAATAAAATAATTGACATTTTATGATATTTTCCAGACCTGGTAATAACTAATAACTGAAAAGCTGTAGCTTATTTATTGATGATAATAAACAACAACTTAGCAGTGCATATATATTAAAAATATATTTATTTTAATAAATTATTTGTACTTTGATGAACACAGTTTCTGTGCATCTTGTATAAAATTAAATTTTGGTCAAATGTATGTTCATTACTGATTTTGGTAAAATGTTCCAACAATATGTTAAACAGTGTTTTGTGAAGTGACAGTTTTGTCAAATTAAGGTGCAAAAATAGTATTTAAAGGTATCAACCGAATGCAAATGAACGGAGTGAGACCAAACCCTGTGGGTTTGCTGGTCTTTGAGCTATTTTATCAGCTACGCAGCTATATTCTGAGGTTTATGTCATTTACAGATTGCAGGAGCTTGAGGACCAGTACCGCAAAGAGAGAGAAGAAGCAAGCAACCTTCTGGAACAACAGAGACTGGTATGCAGTTTTAAACCAAATTTTTGGAGGTCCACAAACTGGAAGAAGCTTGAAATGAAACCAAATTGAACCCTTTGTTTACTAGGACTATGAGAGTAAGCTGGAAGCTCTTCAGAAGCAAGTTAACTCAAGATATTACCCAGAAATCACAGAGGAAGAAGAAGAACCAGAGGAGGAGGGTGGGTTATAACACAGTATGAACCACATAGATATACACTGATCCATATATCAAATTCATAATCAAGTAATCACATTGTTTTATAATGCTAACAAAACATGTATTATCAAACACAGAGAAATTGTTTATCACAAATTTTAGATGTTTCTGAGACTCTGAAAGTTTAAAATGGGCTCATGTTTTTATTTCTGCAGTGCCGTGGACAAAACGAGAGACAGAACTGGCCCTCTGGGCTTTCCGTAAATGGCGATTCTACCAGTTCACCTCGCTCAGAGACCTGCTCTGGGGAAATGCAATATTCCTCAAGGAGGCTAATGCCATTAGTGTAGAGTTAAAGAAAAAGGTACATTGTAATCATTGTTGGTCAGCTTTATGGATAAGTTACAATCTGAAGAGTGAATATGATCTTTTTTTTCTCCTTTTCTCTGCAGGTTCAGTTTCAGTTTGTGTTGTTAACGGACACATTGTACTCCCCGCTGCCCCCTGACCTCCTGCCCCCCAGCATTGCCAAAGACAGGGAGAAGAGGCCGTTCCCTCGCACCATTGTAGCAGTAGAAGTTCAGGACCAGAAAAATGGTGCCACACACTACTGGACCCTAGAGAAACTCAGGTACAGCGAGATATATGCAAGATATATGTATACAGTGCTGCTTGAAAGTTTGTGAACCCCTTGAGCTGTTTAGAGTTTTCTGTTGTTTTACCATGATTTTCTTATTTTACCATCACCTGCTTTTTATAAATTAAATGTCAGATGTATGTTGATCAATTGCATACGTTTGTTTAGAGGGAATTTTTTGAGTAGCCAAAAAACTACATGAAAGATTGAATTATTGTATGTGCAAAAGTAAGTGAAGCCCCAGCTGCATTGGTAAAGTCAAGTGGGTAACCGATTCAGGTAAAACGCATTTGGGTGCTTAATTAATCAGTAAAGCAGACCAATACAATTAGACATCCTTAGGAAAGTGAGAGACTGGTCAGTGGTTACAGAAGACGTTTGGCTGAAGTAATGGCTGCAAAAGGAGGTGCCACAAGCTACTAAATAAAAGGCTTCACATACTTATGCACAAGTCAAATTTCTAGTTTTTGTGAGATTAACCCCTTTTGTTTAATAAATAATGACAATATGTCCTTTTTTTGTTTGTGTTCACAAATTGGGTTTTGGATGTACATTTGATTAGGTTGTTTTTGTCTGGAGGTTTCACAAACTTTCAAGCAGCACTGCATATACCTAATATATACCTAAGATATACATAATGCTCAGAGGGTTTAGGCTAAATTCTTATTGAAACAGTAAGATGGGGTGAGACATATTGTAAGGCATATTGATATTGATATATATATTTTTCTATTTCCTGGATTGTAAATTTTGCCAAAATATTACTGTAAAATCTGCCAAGTGTCTTAATCACTGACATACAGAAAATCCTAAAACTAAAATCTACCAAACTCAAATTTAGATTTTAGTTGCTGTATATATTGAGCTGTAAATAATCATTACAGTGTAGCTTTTGCTTATGCATTACTGACACATCTACAGACAAAGACTGGATTTGATGAGGGAAATGTATGACCGAGCAGCAGAGGTGCCCAGTACTGCTGCTGAGGAATGTGATCACATGATGTCTGGTGGTGACCCCTTCTATGATCGCTTTCCATGGTTCCGCCTGGTTGGCCGGTGAGTAATGGATAAGTTAAGCTTGTGTGGTGTGCATGAAATACTGGGTGAGTGGATTTTGATATTCCCACCGTACATAACTGGAAACTGCTTATTATTTGCATTGTGCTTAAAATGAGGGTTAATTTACTTTTGTGCGGAATGGTGAGCTATGTGTAGCCTTCGATCATTATTTCACTAAGAGGTTTTGCATTGATTTTTCATTATTCCTTCTATGTACCGTTGACCTGTTGTAATCAAACACTACTGGACACTCTTTTCACCAAAGACACTAGATTGCTAGCTGAACACAAATCGGGAAGCTCATGGCTGGGTTTATGCTTAGATACAAGAATGCCTTCCGCGTGCGAGCGAGTGTGGGCACGCGTGCAGCAAGGTTGTGTGCGGGTGGTGTCGTACTAACCCAGTTCCCATGTCTCCCGCTGCACTAGCACTCCCATTCTCAACACGTGCATGAGCGAGCGCATGAGTGACCTTACCCTCTCCCCCACCCTCTCTGATCCTGATTCTGACATAACCGAACTTGCCGATGAGCGGCATTATGGAAAAGTCGAGGTGGAGGAGGAGGAGGAGTTGGAGGACCTGGACGATGAGAGCTTTATGGAGGACCTGGGCTCAGGGCTTGGGAGAGAGGAGGAGGAGGATGGTGTGAGGGAGCACTGCCCAGGTGCCAGCGATGGCCAGGACCCCTTTTACGACCGCTGGCCTCTGTTCAGTTTAGTGGGCAGGTTGGTGAGGTTTCAGGAGCATGCTGTTAGAGGAAACTAGCTCTTTCACACTGAGACAGACAAGGTCTGTCAGTAGACCTTCTAAGTCTTTTCACCTAATGTGTATATGTTCAGTAACTAAATTAGAGGAAATCAATAATAAAGGAACAGAAAACCCTCAATAAGATTTTGACTGTGATAATAAACCAGTGGTGGCAGATTTTCAATGGTTTCTTATTATGTGGGGCAAGTGAAATATTGTTGGCTTAATGTAGGTAATAATGCAAAAACACTGGCCAAACAAAGTTATATTTTTAAAACTAAGGACACAGTATAGCTATGTCAGTTTTTCTTGTATTTTGAGCAGAATACTGTTTTTGTGATTGCTATGGAAAGTCATCTGATTGTAGCTGCAGAGCTCAAGATGAAAGAGCTGGTTTCGACTACAGCAGTCTCAATCAGGCATGCCAGATCAAAAAATTTGTATCTCAGTTTTAGATTGGCTCTTACACTTTCACCCTCCTTACACACATGCAACATACAGGATTTGTGACGTGTGTTGACTTTGACTTCTCTTTTAAGTTGATTGGTAAAATCCATGTATGTTAATGTCATTTCAATATTTTGCTTTCCAGTTTGCATCTGGCCCAAAAAGCCAAATATGGAGTTTATTTTACTCACTAAATATTTTGTTTATCTGAGCATGCTATATTTGCGCCTCACCAATCTCATCGTAAGCTCCTCCTCTCTGGCCACACCTCCTGCCGCTCTTGACCCCACCTGTTAGGCTTAGTGCTCTGTGAGCATCGAGGTTGTGACAGAAAAACACATCGGGATCAATACGGCAGATTGAAGTGAATGAATGAATTTTCTTTGAATATAGAAAAGACAAGCCAATCTGTCATCAAAATTTATTGCATTTGATGTCTTGTTTCGTTTAACTGTTTCATTGAATCAGTTACTAAAGCATCAATAAAACATTCCAAATCTTTGTTTAAACATAAATCTGTTTATAGGATTGACAACCTGGTTAGTCTATGCAATCAGTCAAAAGCTGCTAAATTGTAAAGTAGGTTGTGGTGTAGTTCTCCTCTATATGCATGTATCTTGAAACCCTTCACCTCCTTCCAACTCCCACAGAGAACAAGGCCCATATCACCACTTCCTGTTTCATAATGGGGCCCTAATATTCATATCTACAGATGAACTGCATACTTGCAGGGAACTTGGCTTTTGCTGGAGCAGCTTCTTGTTTGGTTGCTTTTTGTGTCTGATGTTGTGTTGTCTAGTGGCAGTGTTGTTGAGTTGATCTTCACCACTGGCTTTTTGCATTAAAACTTCTCCATTAAATGTAACCTTATTTTTCATTTTTGTTTCTCCATGTCTTCTACATCATCAACTGTCTCAAATCCCTCTCTCTCCTTCCCCTTTTTCCCCATCATCTTCTCTTTCTTCTCTCATAGGGCATTTGTGTATCTGAGTAACCTGCTGTATCCTGTGCCACTGGTGCATCGGGTGGCCATTGTGAGTGAGAAGGGTGAGGTCAAGGGGTTCCTCCGAGTAGCAGTTCAAGCTATCTCAGGTAAGATCATCTTGAAGCTCTGGATGTCCTTCAAATTATATATTTTAAGAACAAAACTTAAGTGGTTCATTAAGTGATAAAAAATAAAACTGATGCGCCATCTACATAGATATACTCATCACATATTTGTCAATGTCAAACGTTTTCTCAATAGTAAAGGTGTACCACAAGACAGTGATATAGCATGTTTGAAAAATTAGATGTTCAATCATGAGATTTTATTTAATTTTAATAAAATATTTTTTTTTATTTCTCTTCACAGCTGATGAAGAGGCACCTGATTATGGTTCAGGCGTGCGACAATCAGGAACCGCCAAGATCTCATTTGAGGATCAACAGTTTGAAAATGTTGGTTTTGTCACTGTTTTTTCACCTTTTAATAGGCTTGTCTAACTGGGATCATTAAGGAACCCCCTGTTAACTGTTTCACTATCTGTTCAGTTCCAGACAGAGTCATGCAGTGGTGGGGCATCTCACACGTCTCAAGAGGAGCTGCGCATCGTCGAAGGAGAAGGACAAAACTCAGAGATGGGGCTCAGTGCTGATGAGGTCAACAACAACACCTGTGCAGGTAACGATTCAGACCCTCAGAAACTTTATTGATGGCCTTGTATTTATTTTTAATTGAAACAAGTTGCATTCATTTATTCTATTACATGATATTCCCAAATACACATCGTAGAAAGTGTAATGCACGTCATATTTAACTGTATAATATTAAAGCATGGTATATGTGTAAATAGATATGTAAATGACAATAGTTATGTAAGACGAGCTGATTTGTATTCTGCTGTGTTACTTTCTCTAGCCTCTCCTGATGTTCCGAACAGTCCTCTGAAGGGCAGTCTGGATTGTCCTCTTGATGTAACTCAGGAAACATCTTTACAGCACTTAAAGATTGGCAGCAACTTCACCTTCAGGGTGACGGTTCTTCAGGCCTCCAGCATCCCAGCCGAGTATGCAGACATCTTCTGCCAGTTCAAGTGAGTAGATGGTTCCTATATTTGATGCATTTATCCTTAGATTTATGTGTAGGTTTACATTCTTCTGCCAGTTTTTGCAGCTAACCCATTTAAGCATGTAAAAGACACTCAGGAGTGTAATGCACCTATTTTGAGACAGCAGTCTTGACTCTCTTTGAAACGTAGACAAGTTTTTTTAAAAACATTCTAGTATTTAGATGTAAGAAGTGTAAGATAGGATAGTCTCATGAGCAAATTGACACCTTTTACCATACAGTAATTATGTAATTTAATTTTTAAATACTTCTACATACACTCATATTTGATCAATGCTTGTGAGACATGTGATGATCTCACCTCAGGTGCCCTGTGTACTTCTCCAGCTTCATTCACAGGCATGATGAGGCATTTTCCACTGAACCATTAAAGAACACAGGCAGAGGGCCTCCTCTGGGATTCTACCATGTGCAAAATGTAAGCACAGTCTTACTGTACCTAACTGTATTTGAGATGTTACAGATAAAACCTACTGCAAATGATTTAAATGTGCATGTTTGTTACTCTTGTAGATAAGTGTTGAGGTCACCAAGTCTTTTGTGGAATACATCAAAAGTCAGCCAATCGTTTTTGAGGTATTTGGGCACTACCAAAAACAGCCCTTCCCACCTCTCTGTAAAGACTTAATCAGGTAAAGAACATCTCTGTAGATTTTAATATTTTTTAAATACTTCAATTTGCATATTGTACCATTCCCACTGTCCTATTTTACCTCACTGTAGTTCATTACGTCCAACAAGAAGACAGTTTCCCAGAGTTATGCCATTGTCAAAGCCAGGTGAGGCCTCCCACATTTCCTGTTCTTTTAATAGTACATTCCAGTTCTGGTTGTCTGTGTGTGAGCTCTGTCTGTGTCTCCCCCCAGTGCCTGCCACTAAACTGAGCACCCTCACACGCTCTACCGCCGGACCCTGTCACTGCAAATATGACCTTATGTCATTTTTTGAGATCTGTGAGCTAGAAGCCAATGGAGAGTGAGTTTCTCATAAACGTTTGTGATATATGTACAGTATATCAGCAGCCTGTAAGTTACTCATTGAAGTCTGTTTGTATGTTAGGCTGTTTATATGTAAAGTGACCTTTGTACCTGTTTATGTACCTTCTCAGCTACATCCCAGCTGTTGTTGATCACAGGGGTGGAATGCCCTGCCATGGCACTTTCCTACTGCACCAGGTGAACCAGAACTAATTGACTGCTTGAGTAAACCTGAATTAACTACTAGTTACTTTTGAAACCATCTTGTTTAATTTATGGTATCAAAAAAAAGAAAAAAAAAGATCTTTTCATTTTAAACAGCATACAGAGAATCTTTAAAAAATGTAAACTAAGGTTTTAGGATTTTTACTTATTTCTAACAGGGGATCCAAAGGAGAATTACAGTGACTATAGCCCATGAAACCGGCAATGACATTGAGTGGAAGGAGGTTAAAGAACTGGTGATAGGTTAGTAAATGTTCTTGTGTTTGCTGACATATGCGGTTTAACAGACTCCTCAGTAGGGGTATCACAATACACCGGTATTGACAAAAACCATGATATTGATTATTAGGGGTTGATTATAACCATCATTATTGATACTACACATGCTATATGATAATACTGTAAATAATTCAGCACCAGTATCTGCAGTAGATGTCACTCCAACACAGTAGGTGGTGGTATTGCACCTGTTTAACAGTTTGTCTTAAGAGCCACAAGGCTGCTGCAATCTCGCTCTCTTTCCCTCTATCCCTCCCTACACTCATACTTAAAATGTGATTCAAATGTGATTGGCCAAAAAGAAAAAAAACAAATAAACAATATTAAAGATGAACTGATGATAGCATTATTGTTTTTTTTTGTTCCAGGACGCATCCGTAACACACCCGAGGCAGATGAGACAATCATAGATCCCAATATCCTATCCCTCAACATCCTGTCATCAGGATACATACGACCATCTTATGATGACAGGTGCTACTGACTTTCATAAATGTACTTCCTACAGGACCTAAAAACCAGAATGTTAACTATGTTGCTCTGAATGCACTTTTCTTTTCGTCTGATCAAAACTGTACTCTTAGGATTAGCAATATTTGGTAGAGCTTTTCTGTAGCTCAGCTGGTAGAGCATAGCGTTAGTAACACAAAGGTCATGGGTTTAATTCCCAAAGAATGCACATACTGGTAAAATGTAAAGCCTCAATGCACTGGAAGTTGCTTTGAATACAAGCATCTGTCGAATACATAAATGTTATTTTAAAAGCTGTTTTTGCTGCCTGTTATGTTTGTGAAAATTATAATATTATCCATTTTTAGGGTTAGTTTAAAAAAAGTGTTCTTAGAACATTGTTAAAATGTATTTCATTTTTATTATTTTGTAGTATTAAGAATTGATGTGTTTAAAACAGCTTTTAAAAAGCACTAGAATCAATAACACATTTAAATGCATTCATTTACTCAGCTCTCTACATTAACTAACACTTCACTAACATCGGGATCTCTGTATTGTTTTCTGTCAGTGTATCATTAGGAATTGACCATAGGTATGTTTTTTTAACGTCTGTATACATTGCTTTCTAATTATTACTCAGTCTTTCAATTTGTACAAATAAAGACAAACTATAAGCATTTACATAATTCATAAGTCGGTTTACTTCTCAGGATGTTTTACCGCTTTGAGGCAGCGTGGGACAGCTCCATGCATAACTCTCTACTGCTGAACCGTGTCACTCCATACGGAGAGAAGATTTACATCACTTTGTCCGCATACCTTGAGGTGAATACCTTAATCGTGRCACTTTATCAGATGACAGTAATTTTAAGACTACCCAATCACAGGTTTTTAGGATATTACAGTTGATTTGTCATGTTAAACTGTCTCTTTTGTTGCAATATTTAGATGGAGAACTGCACTCAGCCCACTGTTATAACTAAGGACTTCTGCATGGTGTTCTACTCCAGAGATGCAAAGCTTCCTGCATCACGATCCATTCGCAACCTCTTCAGCACTGGTGCCTTCAGGCCCTCTGAGAGGTGAGCAGAATGTGCAGGCCTAGTGCTGTACTTAAATGAACCTGCTTACAATGTATCTCAATGTGAGTGTATCTTAACCAATTTGAAAGCTTTAGTGCTCCATAAGTTTCCGTATGTGAAAACTGTTTTGCACTCAAATTGTTATAGCAGTGACATTTTGTAATGTCTGGATATGTAATTTTTTTTAATGTTAAGTTCTTAAAACATTTTTTTTTTTGGGTGTTAATTGCATATTGTACAGTGTTTCTTAAAGTTGTCAACTTTGCTGTAAACTTTGTTTGTTTAGTAACTGTGTAACTGGAGTATACGAATTAAGCCTTTGCCATTCGGCGGACATTGGGAGTCCTGGTAAGACTCAGTGTTACTGTGAGCACAATTTCAGACTAAAAGCTTCATTCCTGTCACTTGGAATCAGTGTAAAATTACATGTTTAAACCTTGCTTTGGCTCAGGTATGCAAAGGAGGCGCAGACGGGTGCTGGACACCTCAGTGGCATATGTGCGTGGAGAAGAGAACCTCGCGGGTTGGAGACCCCGCAGCGACAGCCTCATTCTGGACCACCAATGGGAGCTGGAGAAACTTAGTCTGCTGCAGGAGGTAAAGGCCTTAGTGAAAATGGTCCATCAGATGTTTCAGAGCTTGGCATGATGAATTGGCATGAACTGAATTTTTCTGTGGACTAAAAAAGTTGTTTACAACTGTGTACATAGGTGGAGAAGACCAGGCATTACCTTCTGCTAAGAGAGAAACTAGAAGCATCTCTGTTTCTGGGACACGATTCTTTTTGCGGTAAAGATCTGATGGACTCACCCAAGGCCTCCAGCCCCATTATTAACCCAATAGTGAGTCTGGGTCTGGACAGTCCCAATGAGAGGCAGAGGGAGCTGGCTGCCAAGGTGATTATTATCGACTGCTAAATCTTGGCATCATTATTTTAAAAATCATGCTTATGCCTGAATGAACTGTGTTATCCCAACATCTAACATCTGAATAGAAAAAATGAATGTCTCATTACAATGCATTTTTTTTAGAAAATGTTATGAATGTCATTTCACTTTTCCTCCATTTTCCTCCCTCTCTCTCTCTCTCTCTCTCTCTCTCTCTCTAGTGTGTGCGACTGCTTATGCACACGTTCAACAGGCAGTATAGCCAGGTGAGCAGCAGTCTCAGTGAGAGCAAGGTGAGCCTTTACTGTCCTAGTGTCCTTCTTTCAGACCCTGTGTCATTCTGTCACCTGAAAACACACATATCATTCTCTCTCTTTCTTAATCTCACAATCTCTTTCCTGTACTATCTCTACTGTATTCAGTCGAGAACAAAAATTGTGATAAATTGTGATAAATTTGTGAGTAAATTTTGCAATGCTTGCTTACACTCATATTTTCATTTAAAACACTTGTTAATTTCTGCAATTACTTACTTATCAGTGATTAATGTAGTAGATGCTTTAATAGTAAGCGCACCATTATCTGAAATACAATGAATATGTATTTATATGTATTCTCAGCTTTAAGATCTGCTGGTTCCTCTTTCCTCCCTGTCTGTGTGTGTGGGTGTTTTAGCTGTCGGAAATATCAGCATCACTTTTAAGAGACAGTTCTTCTTCAGCTCTGAGTACTTTGACCCCCTCTTCCACCTGCCCTTCACTGCTGGATGGCCACTATGACAGTCCAGACTTTAGGTCAGTCAATCCCAACAAAAATAAATGACCTAATACAGTAAATGCAGGGCCATTATCAGGGTGGTCAACTTGGAACATTGTCCCAGGCCCTAAGATAAGGGGGCCCACTATGGTCCTCTTTGGTGTAGCCTATACATTGAGGCCCCACTTACACAATTGTATATCAGGCTCTGTAAAATTATGGCCGTGTGTTTGATAGTCTCTGAGTGTCAGTTCAGTCTCAAGTTTGACTCAATTTCTCAATCTCAATTTCTGACAAAGAAATTTCTTGCTGTTGTCATTTGCAGAGGTGCTGAGGCTAGCTCTGGTGCTTCAAGCCCTGACCTCGACCCCTTCAGCCCTGTAGAGAGGAAGCACAGGAGCTGCACTTTTATCCCAAACATTCAGGAGATCCGTGTCAGGTGGTTTTTAGAATTCAAAACATTATATTTATTAAAATCAAGATGCAATTGAGTGGGTTAAAACCTTTTTTAAATAAATTCTGTATCCTGTTTCCCATTTAAATAAAACATTTTCTAGTATACAATACCATTTATAATATAAAACACAGATTATTATATATTTGAGTAAAACTGTATCTAATAATTATTATAACAACATGAAAGCTGAAGGTCTATAACAGTAAATTAATAATTTGTTATTAATTTACATATTATAATCAATAATATAATCTTCTGTTTCTCCCTTAACTACAGCCCCATTGTGTCAAAGAAAGGCTATCTGCATTTTCTGGAGCCACATACCAGTGGCTGGGTGAAGCGTTACATTGTGGTGCGAAGACCATATGTGTACCTGTATCGCAGTGAGAAAGACAGTGTGGAGAGAGCAGTGATCAACCTGTCCTCTGCCCAGGTGGAGTACAGTGAAGACCAGCAGACCATGCTGAGGGTAAGAGCCATGTCTCACTGCTTCAGCTGAAGTTAGACACACATGATTATTGAGTAATGACTTTAGCTGGTGATAGCCAGACAGATTTATGATCGAGCATCACTGTGTTAAATCTTATTTGATTGTTTGTACTGTTTTGTTTCTAGGCTCCCAACACATTTGCAGTGTGCACCGAGCATCGCAACATTCTCCTCCAAGCCAGCAATGACAAAGAGATGCATGACTGGCTGTATGCGTTCAACCCATTGCTGGCAGGAACCATCAGGTACAAATAGTCAATCAGTGATTCCAGTTCCTTTAGTGTTCACTATCCAATTACAGGCTCCTAGTAATTTATCACAGTAATTTAATGAAATGTTTAGGTCAGTAGTTTTCTGATCTTGCTTCCTGTCCTTGTTGGCTTGTCTCTGGATAGCCTCTACCAAGTGACAGATACCTTTAGTGTCAACAAAAAAAATTGAGTTTATTTAGTTTGTTAGTAAAGTAAGTTACTTTTCCAGCTGTGCCCGATTATATATTTAATAGTAATTGTTTACATTTAGCATTTTGCACTATTACAGATACCATAACAGACCAAGTTGTTTACACCCTACTAGTTAATAATTGCTGGTTTAGGTGGTCATGGTCAGTGATACTGGCATACTGTTTAAGCAGTCCTAATCCCTTTCTCTCTCCACAGATCCAAACTCTCCAGAAGAAAATCACAGATGAGGATGTGAACATTGTTTTTCCAGCTCAAAACATAAACAGATAGCTTACAGGCCCTTGTGATGTAATTAGGTCATGTGATCATGAGTATACTATCCCCACCTTATGTCAGCTGCCTGCCTGCCCCAGCACTTCTCCTTTGTCTTTCCATGCCAGCCATAGACGATGGGCCTGGCTTCACAAAGTGTTTATTTAAGGCCCTGTTTAGTCAGTTACAAATGTAAATATACAATATTGAAATATATTGAAGTATTTAACAACCCCTCCCCTTAACATTGCTCAAAACTAGAATGGCAAAACAGCATTTTAGACAGGCCTCACTCCTAAGTGTAATGCTATTAATTCATTTGTAAATGCAACACAATGCTCTGTGTGTATGTGCTTATGCAGAGTAATGTCAAATGCTTTTACCTGGATGTCAGTAGATGCCTTATGCTTTTGTTACTTCTGCTATGATCATTGTGCTTTTTGAAGGGATGCAGATCGTTTTTCAAGAAACCTTTTGTTTTAGATGATTACCAAAGGTATAATTGCAGGGAAATGCAATTAAACTTGGTAATTATCCTTAATACCAACCAAAATCAACATTGGAAGAGTACTAAACTTCTACCATAGAGACTTTTATTTTTGTCTTTTTGTTCTCATTCATAGTGTCTTTTTTTTACATTGTTTACTTATTTATTAAGCACTGTATGTTTTATAAATAATTTATTGAGAGGTCACTATTTGTAGTGTTGCAAAAATTAATTTTTCACCTTGCACTTTTGATAATGAGCTTTATTTAGCAGATTTGTTTAGTTCATTTGCACAAAAGTTCTGCTGCTAAAGAGAATCTTAATTACTTTGATGCTTCTTTATAGTCTACAGTGCCTTCCATAATTATTAGGACAGTAAAGGAAAAATTAACCTGTTGCTGTGGAGTTAAGAATTCTTTTAGGATTAAAAGATGAATATATGGCAGATGTACCAAATGTCACATTTTTTCTCAGCATCAGCTCCCTCATCCTCATTTTGGCTGTGTGTTCTCACTAAACACAAGACTCAGACTGCAGAAGCAATGGACATAACTAATACTACACATTTCCTGCTTTTAATGTGGGAACAAATAATGCAACAGGACACAGTTGATCGTTTAGAAACACAATTGTGAGTCAGCTGTCCCAAAACACACATTTGTGTGTTGAAACAGCCAAATAGCCAAATGTGACATTCTGTACTTTTGCCTCATATTCATCTTTTATTCATAAAATATTTCTTGACTCCACACCAAGTATCATTTTTCTTTACTGTTCTAATACTTATGGAGGGCACTGTATATGCTTGAAAGAGTAACATAACAATTGGACAGTGTGCAGGTAAATTTTCTTTCACTTATACACTGAAAGTAAACACATAAGAGCACTTTTAACCTTCAGATAAGGGAGATTTAGATTCAAATAATATAGTGCAGGAGGTCCACAATACAGAGTACTGTATCTGAATGGCATCATTCCTCTTTTGTAGCTGCTAAAGTATGCGCAGGTCATCCCAGCCTTATGTTTTAAAAGAATATTTGTATTGAAGCCAGGATCTCTTACTTGGTGTATGTTGGGACATAATGTCTTATAAGAAGAGATCCAGTGTTACAATATATAACCAAAAGTTTATAAACTACCAAAAGTTCAGATGTATCCTGTAGAAGTCTTTATTTTTTTGTAAGATGCATCTGTTGAAAAGAATTCATTTTTATTGATTTAATTTTTTTTTGTCTTGTGACTCTAAAGAGAGAATCTTACAGAGGTATTCCCAGAGGTCATAATACTGTACGCTATATTGCATGCTGATGAATTCAGAAATCTGCTGTGTCATCTGAGCTATTGGTTAGTCAGCCATTTAGTATGCAGTTCATGTCATATGTTTCTGTTTTAAATATCCTGTCGTATTAGAGAGGTGATGAATTGTGCCACGGGCCAGCCAACCCAGCGAGCACAAAAGCAGCAGCATTAATACGTTTTCTGGATATACCTAAAAGTTATTGTGTTTATATAGCAGTTAAGCATTTCTGGTCTTCACCTTGCAAAATGGTATATTCATTAATAGCAGTATAAATATGCCTTCATAATGGGTTTAATGAAATGGATGTGAAATATAAATTAAGGACAGATGTTTAGTTACAAGACGTTACGTTAATACCTCCCAGTGCCCTGATCAAGTTTATCTTGTATTGATAATGCTATACAATAGCATGCTGTACATATTTAATTAGCTTTTAAATGAAAATGTATCAAATGTACCTCATTTACTTCCATATAGTACAAGAGTAGCAATTACATAAAAAACTATAGTTTGTGCAAGATTCAGTTGTATCATTTTAATGAAATCAAGCATCACAGTCCACTATAAGCATGTTGTGTTTGCAAACTCTTGCATTGATACGGTGCCCAGTTAAGCATTTAAGAGGTTAACATGCAACAAGATAATATGAGATTTCTAGGGTTTGTCTTTATTTTTGGCTCTTTCTCCTTCAATAGATCTTTCGTGTTCTCATGTCTTTCCAAGCATCCCTTTAAAAAAACACCTTTCATCCATCCAAATATTCCAAATTTAAAAAGGTCTCAATATGAACTAAGTGTATCTACTGTAATTGCTTCAATATTTCTGTTGATTTGCTCTGTATATAAACCCAGCTGTGGTCTAGCATTCAGCTGTAACCACTTTATACCATAATAAATGGGCTGTAGTGTACTCAGTGCTCAAGTTCTTTGAGTGTCGGACCTATGTCTTCTAATGTCTGTGGACACTTAACACTTTGTCAGGTGTGAAATAAATGTGAAATATGTGTAAGCTTGCCCAAGTCTGGACTTTCTTTTTATCCAAATGACAGTAGCAATTGTATATATACATTAATAGTTTTTCACCAGCACAACAATCTCTTCATCACTAATAGCCTTTTTATCTTTTTAAAGTAGCAGTTTGTTATTGTATGTTGGGTTGAGGAAAATTCAGGAGATAGAAGCAGATGTACATTTTCACTGGGGATCTCATTACATTTCTGGCTCAGTGCTTGTCCACTCTCTTCATCTTTCACAGAAGCTGTCTCTCCCATGGACATCTGTTACTGTAGCAAGCTCAGGTGTCATTTTAGAGAAGGAGAGAGACAAGGATAATTGGGTATAGCCCAGGACCCCTGCCACTTTTGTTGCAGGCTGGTAGAGGTGCAGAATGGTGCTCCATAGAGCCATTCAGGCTGCTTGTGAGGGGAATGTAGATGCTCTGATGGCCCTTTATACATTTGGATGCCTCAGTTCCACCATCACCGATGCCCAGGGAGCTTCACCCATCCACCATGTGTGGCCAGCTGGACTGCCTGCAGTTTCTGGTAAAAGAAGCTGGTTTTCCCTGCTGTATCTACACCAAAAATGGAGCTACACCTGGCCATGATGCTGCTGCCACAGAACTGCAGTGGCTGCTGAGACAAGTGAATTGTGGGATTGAGGTGAGTGCCAAGTGTTTAATATACTGTATAGAGAAAGAAATAACATTTGACAGCTGGATTGATGATATTCTTGAACATAGGGACTTTTACATGCCAATTACACGCCATTGATGATGGATGTACAATGTAAACAATAAAGCAACTCTTTTATTAGTAATGACAGTTTAATACATCAGTATACTGGAAAGTCAATGTGGATCTCTTGTGGTGTGTGCATCACTTACTGTGCCTATAATTCAAACCTCTTACGTGGTATTAAACGATGATGTTGCATTTGTCTCTATTTTTAATCACTGGATCGTGATGGTGAGGGAGCAATGGCACTGCACCTGGCTGCCAGGTTTGGCCATGCGGAGGCAGTACAGTGACTGCTGTCTGAGGGGAGCAGCCCAGAGGCGGAGACAGATTGTGAAGCTCTTCCTGTTCAATACACTGCAGCCAGTGGAGGCCTCACGTCCCTCAAACTGCTTGTGTCCAGCTCCCCACGGTGAGGCATACTCAGTTATGCCATCCCTGATTGGATAAACACGTTAATAATTAATTCTTCTGGTAGCCATGTTTCACCTGGGTTGTGAAGCTACTTTGATACTGTATATTGTCAAGCTACATTATATTGAATGTATTGGTAATATTTTGTACTATATTTACATGAATGGTATGAACACACCAATTTACATGTGGTAATTTAGAACATTCCATGCTATGTATAAAAGAGGATTGTTTAAAACAAATATATTAACTATAGAATGAATCTACAGTAGTTTTGAGAACAACTACTCCCACAGTGCTAAAAAATGTAGTTAAATTAATAGCACCACTAACAAATGTTGCTTTCCAGGATGTTCTGTGAATGCTGTTTTACAGTTGTAAAAGTAACCTAAAAACATTAGGTAAAAGTCTATTTTTTTAGGGTTGTCTATAAAAACGTATTGCTACATTCTGTGAATGTTTTTTTCATGGCTGCAAAAAAACCCTAAAAATAACATTTCTAGAACTGTATTGTTTGATTCCTAACTAAACAACCAAATACTAACATTAGAGGAACGTTATTTGTTTGTTAGGTAGTTACCCACTGCACGTGACTGTTTGTTAACACATGGGCAAAAGTATGAGTCACTGACAAGTAAACACATAGCCATGTCTTAGGAGCTTTTTTAGGCAGGCTGTGAAAGGCCAACTAACATGTCAAACCTCCATCTGGGGCCCTATCCTCTATAATACATGAGGAGTCTGGTATCTGCCACATGTCAGCACCTGTGTTTATATGTCTACATAGCTACCAGCTTTTACTTAATGATGCGGAAGAGTGTATACCGCACCCTACTAAATCATATTATACTGTAGGAATAAAATAAGAATTTAAACTTCCACGTTAGGAAAATAACTATGCAAGTAGTTTCTCTATCACCATCTCTGTTCGAAACAAAATTGCAAGCGGATGTGGAGTTATTTTCATAATGTTGTTGACCAACACCCACACATGCGATTTAATAGCCAGGTCTTCTGCTTTCTGTTTGCAGTTGTGATGGAACCTCAAAACAAATTGACATTTCCTATTGAATCAGATCGGCAGCTTAAATTATAATTGTTTTTGAGTGAGCTATTCCTTTAAATCCACAGTAGATCTACATAGTTTATGTTTGATGTTTTATGGTTTAGGAATGTGGACTCCTAGACCGGAACTGGGGCCACTCTACTGTACCTGGCCTGTCAGGAGGGGCATCTACATGTTGTTGAAAACCTTGTGAAGGATTGTGGGGCAAACCTCCATATGCAGGCCAAAGATAGAATGAGTGTTCTGCATGCAGCTGCTCACATGGGACACTATGCCCTGTTGGTATGGCAGGTGAGTTACAGCTGCTCTCAAATAAGATGGTCCTCTAGGTAATCCTCAGTGATTATCCTAAAGTTATATTAAATATATTTCAGCCCATTAACAGATTAATCAACATTGTCCCTGAGAGCCCCAATCAACTCTGACCCTTATTTAAAAGGGCAGAAATATTGATGAGTGGAATTTGCATGCCATTTGCTCTGCCCCAGACATTTGGGTATACAAGGGAGATGGCGTGCAACACTTACTCAGATTTTGTTCTTCAGAGCCGATGAACACTGCTGTTCTGACTTGGTGAAGTTCAAGTCTTGTCTTAAAGCTGCTAGATATATGACGCAAAACAGCTGGTTATTTTTGCTCTGTGTTACATCATCCTCTGGGCACTTCGACAGCTGAGCCTACAGGTGCTAAAAGAGTGAACCGAACATCTTTCCCACTAATGCCAGATCAATAACCCACAAAATGGATGAGTTGGAGCTACAGATCAAGTTGACTGAATTGACTGATGAAATTGACTGCGTGCTTTTGAAGTGAAATTGAAGTGCTGCATGATTATAATAAGTAAAACCTGGCTTCACATGCTAATTCTTTACGCCATTATCCCACCCTGCTTAAAATCAACTACCATCATTTAACTACCAATGCCTTAAAAGCAAGCCACTGACAGACAGTAATTATGAAGTGTTTTGAGAAGCTGGTTTTACAGCACATCAAATCCAGTCTTTGCCTACCTTTGACTCAATCTGTCTGAACAACTGCTGAGCTCACCTCTAGGTGATAATGTACATAGTTTTTGTCACCAACCCTTCCCCTTCTGGTGAAGGCTGACGATCATTTTATCTATCAGTAGCACTTTTGGTTATAAACCTGGAGCAGAGGCTTTTTTTAACCAAGCCTGGTACTTGTGTGTTTGGCCCTACAGCGCAGCAAAAAGCATGAGTGTTGCACACAATCTCCCTTTTATACCCATATTTCTGGGGAAAAGATTGGCATGCAAAATTCCACTTGCCAATTTTTATTGACCTTTTAATATAAAGATCGGAGGTGACTAAGAACAAATCCCTAGTGTCTTGTTCCCTGCATCAGGGAACAGAGGTTACAGTTGTAACTGAGACGTTTTGCTGTGAGTCAGTGCCAGGGAACTAATCCAAGGTCAGATAACTAATATGACAGTGGTCAGCACTGTATAGAATTTATATGAATAGTATGTTTGGGTTCAGTATGCAGCACCACTGAGTCTATGTAGCTGTCTATGTAGCTGATTGCTCACAGTGTCTCTGTGGATCTTCAGGCGTCTTTCACAAACCTGGATCTGTCCTGTCAGGACAGGGATGGAGCCACACCACTGCTGCTAGCCAGGGCCATCATCGCATTACAGGGCATCTTTTAATAATGGGAGCAGGGGTCTTGAAAGACCACTGGGACCCCTTTGCATGATGCAGCAGAGAATGGACAACTGGAGGTTCACATCATGATTGATTATACGGTCTAAGTAGCGTTTGAAATCCAGTTACAGAGGCTTTGATTGACTTGTCTGATCTCAGGTCTGATCTTTCCTTCTTTCAGTACTGCCGGGTGCTGCTGAGTAATCACATCAGTCCACTGGAGAGAGATTCGGATGGATTCACTGCAGTAGATTTGGCAGAGTACAATGGCTATCATGACTGTGCCAACTTTCTCCGTGCCTCTGATGCTCTTGTAAGATAATCAGTTTTGTCTATTTACATGTTTATTTCTTTCATCTTTCAGCTGAAAATATTTGAACATAATATTTGAACGTGTTGTTTGACCATGTTTTTAATGTTGGTGTGATTACCTTTTAATTTCCATAATTATTTTGGCTTAATGTTGCATATATTGAACGCTGCTAACTCCAGGAGCATCACAAGGCTCCACCTAGTGATAGAAAACTGTTACTGCCACCTTCAGGCAAAACTTAATTTCTCCACCTTAAATGTATTAGTGACAATGAAATAAAGTAGTTCCTATTGGCTGAGTCATGCTACATAACAAAGGACAGAATGAACATGTTGAGGAGCTTTCATTAAAGTTTGATGGGGCACTGAGTCTTCACTACTTCTGTATTATTTAGTAGATATAGAGCAGAAACAGATACCCATAATCCTCTAGTTAATCATTTGATTGTAATTTGATCCACATTGTTGTTATGTCATGGATTTTTAGAAAAAATCCAGGAATATGTCTTTTGTTTGTCTAGTCAGGAGAGATGGGTACAACATCTATTAAACATAAAGTGTAAGACCCCAACACTTCAGGTAATTCATTAAATAAATAACTTAACTTTCAGCTCAGCCTTTCCTGCTATGCGAATGCTAAAAGGCATCAGTTACGTTATTAATGCATAAATTAAGTGGAAACTATGCAAGCGTCATCATTTCTTTTGATAGCATAACACAGATAGCACATCAGAACGATGTGGTCAGCTAATTAGAAAGACACTTAGGACTGTCTGGATGGTAAGGGAGGGATCTATGTGCTATCACTTACGCCCATCTCAGTGTGAGCTCCAGGGTCACAGGGGTGTCATAAGATCCACCATCTCGGGTGTCAGACAACCAGCAATGCAGCAATTGGTTTGTCAAATGGCATTTTGCTCCTCATGCTCAGTGATATAATCACAAAGCTGCCGAGGGAGATGCATTGTGACTAAGTCTGTATACTAATGTTGTTCTTGTTTACACTGGAATGCCATGAGGTCTGCTAGGTTGCTGTGTGTGTATGCGTCTCCCCAAAGGATCGTATATGCAGCCTCATTAAAAATAATATACATAGTGAATACATTTGTTTGAGGTCTAAATAAAGAATAACAATCCTAATTTTAATTCTATAATTATGCCGTAGTTTCACATATAAGCAGGCATTGCAAGCACAGTAGTTAGTTTTTGACAGTAATTATTGTTTACTAGAAATTGAATAAAATTAGTTATTATCAGTAGTATTATTAGTAGTTAATTATTATCTAATAAAAGGAATATAAAATGTATAAGTTGTTTCTGTTTTTAACAAATTACAATTCTTTAAAGCACTTATTGAGGACTATTATCTAAAAAAGTCAACCTCCAATGAATACATTTTTGTTTAATCAACATTCATTATTCTATTAGTAAATTATAATATAATACAAGCTATAAAGGGATTCACTACTCAATGCTACACAATGTCCAAAAGCAAGTATCTGAAAACAGCATTTGCAAAGCAAAATGAACCAAAAACGATGTTAAATTCCTGTCATCTAATGTTTTGGTACAGTTATCTAATCTTTCTCACCTGCATGCATTTCTAATGATCTGTGTAACTGAAGTGTGTTGAACCCTGTGCTTCACAGCTGAGGTGCATGTGACTGAGAGGTGTTGCATAACAGCAAAGCGGTTACGTTAAGATAACAACATGATACCTCATTAGAGATTAGAACTGTCTGCTCATGTGTCCATCCACCATCTGTCTTATACAACTGAATTTATCGTCTTAATGTTAAAAGACACAAAAGAGAAATCAGTGGTTAGTGACTGTTGTTGTCAGTGTAAGAAGAATTTCCCCCTAAAGCAAACACTGTGTGTAAGAGGCCTGATGGATTTCAGGAGCGTGTTGAGGAATGTGTGGTAGACACACAACTCTTAGAGCTTTATGTTTCTAAAGAACATTGGCTCACTTAATCCCACCATTTAATTATTAATACTTACTAATACTATGAAGGCTTCCTGTCTAAGCTAGCTGTTTATAGTGGACTGATGCTTTAGTTTTCAGTCATTGGTTGACTGGAGCGCTGATGTGATTGTCAGTGCTGGGCTGGTCTCTTCACACTTGGCTGTTATACC
>JAZGTJ010005062.1:0-28672 GCA_036877575.1 Botia almorhae
CAGTTGTTAATTGCTTAATATCACCATTGATCGTTAAGTGCTGCAATCAGGGTGTCAACAGCACACAAGTGCAAACACTGATTAGCACTAATGCTAATGCAACAAAAGTGTTTACCTCTTGGAGAAGGTAGGCCAGAGAACAGCCTTGTGAACTAGCACAGGCAGGTCAGTCATGATCTGACCATGATCTGATCCAAAAGGCCTGTAAGACCACCCAGTGTTACTATTGTGTCCATCTGCAAAAAGATGGTAGGAAAGTAAAAACAAACAAACAAAAACAAATGGATGAAAACATTAAGGTACAGTATAAACAACGGGTTAAAAAAAGTAGAAAAATAGGAACAAAAAGCTAATGAATTTTTGAGTAAAAATAAATGATAAAATGGGATAAAAGAAAACAGGAATGAGCAAACATTATTTATAACAATTAACAAATAACAAAGTATGTGATTGTTCAAGAAAAGTAGATGAAGCCAATAAATCAAACAAAGAATGAATGAATGAATGAATGAATGAATGAGAAAGTAAAGCAGTGCGTAGAGATTCTTTAAGCAACTTCAGAATAAATATCCTAAAAGGCTGCTGCACCTACAAATTAATGAACAAATGAATTAACAAGTGCACAAATGAATGAATGACTTAATGGTATGAAGAAATAAACAACTCAAAGACTGAGTGTGGGAGCACAACAGTGACTGAAGATTTTTTATGCGACTTCAGGATAAATAAGTGCTGTTGTAAAGTCACAGCGTAGCTTTTCCTGTCCCACTGCGGCCTCAGAATTATGTCTGTCTTCACCAAACAATAGACTCATTCATTATGGCAAGTATTCCAGGGGAACAGCGCGTGCTAGAAAACGTTGACTTGGCAGAATCACTTTGATATTTCCTCCTGGGACTATTCATCTGACTTTTGCGATGTACCCATCACCCTGTGAGATCCTACAACTCCATGTGACAAAAAAACTCTTTAAAATGCACAGACGGTAATCAACACTTCACAGCCCTCATCGCCTCGTTTAAATAGCAGGACTTTATGAGACATCTGACACATAAATTGTTCATGTAACGGCGCCTCTGTAATTATGTGGACGGATTGCGAAACTTTTTAAAAAGCAAAGCAGAAATGATGAACTCGTACTTGGAATCCGAGGTCAAAGTACATCTCCGCTCTACAGAAGTCTCACTGTAAATAATACAGTAAGTGTGAGAACTCCTCAAACTTTTCTCATGCTCACAGCAAAAACGCGGAGGTATAAACAAGCACTATCTAAAGATATCTGACTGATAGTCAGACTGAGAGCCAGACGATTAATTATCGGCATAATGTCTGGTCAGTTTTGCAGCTTATTCTAGCCCTTACAGGATGGGGCCCGTCTGTAAAACAGCCAATCACGGCTTGTTTTAAATGTGACATTTAAGTGGTGGGTAAAACTGAAATCGATAATACCACAATAACAGACAAAACTGTAACAAAAAGGCAGCTCGTTCAAATAATAGCACAGCAGTCTCCACGAATGCTTTTACAGACGATGTTTTCTTTGTATGCCTGAGGAACAAAATGTGCTTTTTACTTATAAAAGGACAAAAAACACCAAGCGGAAGTTACCCCATTAACAATGGCTAATGATCTCTGAAAGTTTTTACAACGTTACCAAAAAACGCTTGTGGATTAATGTTGGTAAACTAACATTAAATGGTAAACTAATTTAACGGTATATATCATATATATCAAAAACGTTATTCTTCAGTTGTTAATGGAACATTTAAAAAATGTTACACAATTTTAAATACAATGGTCTAATAACCAAAATGCAAAAGGTTAAAAAATGTTCTTATAACCAAGCAGTAATGTTAATACCATGTCTAAAAACATTTTGAACATTTGTAGAACATTAAAATAACCTTTTCTATGTTTTTGTTACTTAATGTAAATGTTAGGGAAATGTTCTTACAACCTAAAATTGTTACCTGGGACAGTGCAACATTCACAAACATTCTTCAACTACACTGTTTCCTTGATGATCAATACAACCTGTGCACCTTGACTTCCACACAAATCCAGCCAATCACATCAGAGCTTGTGATTTTGAGAAAGCTCTTGCTGTTTTATGTGCAATACACATCAGACCTGTAAACATCTTGTCTGAGGCTGGGACTAGGTTTAAGGCTCTTTGACAAGTAGATAGATAAATATATCTGTTTCCTTTCATGTTTTAGACACTGACAGAAAAGTACATTACCTCACTTGTTACCCTCAGTAAGCCTCAGTCCTGATCTTATTCAGTTCTATAGGTTCTTTTCTTGAGAGCTCAGACATAAAGGTGGAATATAAACACAATAGGGAAATAGGAAAACCACAGTGTGCATATAGATTGAGTTTGAGTCTCATGTATTGATAAACCCAGAGTGACTGTGAAAGTGATGGGCAGCTCTGTGAGGACCAATAGACAGCCTGACAAGACACTAGCTCAGTCTAGGGGCTTTGAGGAGGAGCAACCAGACACGCGCACACAATCTCCATATAAAACCTCTTTGACAGCTCCTGGAGGAGGTGAATTCACAGTGAAGCTGAGGTGTGAGCTCACCTCTTTATGTATGATGGGTAAAAAAGGAAGGGAAAATGCAAACCACAATACTTCCATCTCAGGTTTCAGAATGAACTTAAGTCTGTTTGTCAGTTCTGACATAGAGTTCTGTGGCATATGCAGATGTTATCGTTCTAAGCTCATTTCAATTTGTGATTATTCTGAACCGTACATACATTCCTGCCTGTACGGAAATATGTCTCAGGCAGTGAGGCAGGGTAATTAAGATGGTGGGTTGTGATTAAAAAGCGAAATGAAAAACATGCATGTTTAATGTAAATAATTAAATCAAACCCTGAGGTGGTTTGGTGCAAATTCTACCAATGTCAGCTGGTGGAAGCTAAATTAGCCACATTATTTCAACAAGTACATACTTAAGTCACAGACATGAGATACAGCTGTGGGGAGAGAAGTACAACCTGCAATTTTCAATGTTCTTTGATCTTCTTCAGCATAATGGCCAAGCACTTTGTGACGTCCGTCAGGTCCTGGTCAGATGTTTTCATCAGTTCGCAGTTCTGGAGCAAAAAAAGGGTTTGGGGATCATATGTGAAATCATTCTCCGGTTCAGAAAATTTTTATCAATACATTAATATTTATAAAAATGAAGTGACAAATGAGAAGTATTTGGAGAAATTAGGGTCAAAAAGAAAACCTCCTGGATCACTGAAACTAAAAGATGCTACGCTAGTGCACACCGTGATTATAAACAAGTGCCTCTTTTTGTATGCGATTACACATTGTGCTTTGGAAATGGGATCTTTTGCTAAGGGAGTTCTTTGAGTGTCAGGAAGGACAGAGGGAACATTGTGCATCTTCTGGTCTCAGTTCCACTGAATGGCCGCAGCTACACGGCCCGTCGCAGGTGACTTCTCACTCGCAGCAGGTACCACAAAATCCCGCGTCCAGACGTCAGCTCACGAGCATGTTTCTGTTACGGCTTGATCTCTCCTTTATCCTCCACAGAGCATCACCCTTGTTTTTATTCCTTTTTCAAGCCTATTTAAATTCAGGCGTCATGGTCTGTCAAACCTCCGTTTCCCCCAAACCCAAAAACACGGGCTTAAGAATGAGATAATATGCATGTATGCAGGATTATAAGAACGCAAATAACCTCTGGTATTCATTACTTAGCAGATGGTTTTCATTCAAACTGACTTATAGAACACTAATTAAAAAAGACTTTTTTCTTTAAAGGACAAAAGTGTGGTTAGGGGTTTTTCAAGGGTACAGAGGGCAACTGTACTCCTGCCATCTTAAAGCTTCACCACTGGACTACCAGCACACCACACATGTCAAGAGTGGCAGGAAGCCAGTGGAGTGAAATCTACATGAATATTTTGGAGATCGGGGGGGAGTTTAATGGTTATTCTTGGTATCAACAACATATGAATCTCAATCACAGTGAGTCAGCTTTCTGAGGGACGGGCGTGATGGGTGTCATTTCCTTAAGGCAGCCGGTCTCTTCTCACTATACTTTTCTGCAGCATGTTACTTAATGTAGTCTGCTGTCTGATTAATAGCAAAAAGACCCCAAAATAAGTTTGCAAGCAAGCGAGTTTACATTTAAATTAATATTAAATGCACACTATATCCGTGGTTCTCAGTTGGTTTGGCTTTAGGACCCGGTACCAAAACTGTTTATCATACAAAAGAAAACAAGAAACGATTAACATGACATGAGGCTGAGTAGAAAAATGGACAATTTTGGTTTATAAATGTCTTTGGTTGGTGAATTTTTATGGCTTCATTATTTTGGCACCCAATAATTTAGCATGACAAAACTGCGACCAGCACAAACCAACCATTTATCTTCACTGCAAGTAAACCCTTATTTAATACAGTCTGGGTTGTATTTTGCTTTATTTACATGTCAACCGACCTCACTATTGCCCGCTACCTTTTTACCAAGTAAACTTATGCCAAAATGTCACAGAATTTGATTAGATGCACAACAACAAAAGATATGGAAAGCACTTTGAGACTTTATTTATTTCAGCTGTCCTAACTATGCAAGACTATTTGGTCAGTTGCATTTCATCATCTGCACTCAGCAACATTTTCCCTGACATTCACAACTATCAGAACAGATCTGCTGGCCACCAGCTGAGAATCACCGCTTTATATACAGCAAGAACAGCAGAAAACGGTCTTAAACTGAGGAGAGAGAAATGAAGGAATAATGCGCAAATACAAGTAAAACGTCTCTCTGTAGAAACCTTTGACCTCTGGAGGACAGAATCAAAATCTCCACTGATGTAGTCTGCAGGAAAACTTCATGGGAAAAAACAGAAGAAGAAGTGGATGAGGGAGGGTGATGAGTTAAAAAAGGCCCAATTCGTGCAGCCATCAGAAGCTTAATTTAAGTGAAATGAAGGTGGGAGTCTGACAGAGGCCATGGAAAACAACAGTGACAAGACCTCACCAGAACCATCCAATGGCTGCCAGTCACAGTGTTATCTGCTCCCCGTCATGACAAAAGCGACACAGACAGCTTCTTTGACACAGTTGGGGCTGGAAAGAATTAATACACTCTCTGCCTTGGCTGTGTACCTCACCCCAAAACCGATGCTACATAGATTTACGCTATACATATCGCTCAGACAGCCAGGGAATTCCATCTGAGAGAGGCAGATCATGTCAAAGCTTCTTGCTTTTTATTCCCTCAGAGCCGAAAAGTGGTGACAGTATCGGCGGGCGTTAAAGCATAAAGACTCACCGCTGTGATTTCACGCTCCGCTGGGCGGTGCATGTAACCGGTGGATGAGCTGAAATGCGTCGCCATGGTTTTTTACCAGTAACACTGCGGCAGATTACAGTGGGGGTCTATTTTCATCTCACTGTGTCTGTGGACGCACTGTAACCGGATTACAAGCAGGCCGTGTATAAAAATGGTAGTTCAGCAAGACTCTACTTTTCACTGGTAAAGCTGCGTAACTTTTGCCTCTTCATCGCCATCTCTGTTTAAAAAATAAAATTGCAGGTTACTTTATGTACTTTATTTACCTATAAAGTCAAAAGAAGCCAATTTCCTTTAAAATCTAAAAGATAGATCAGATTTTAAACCATTAATATAAACTTACCATCGTCAATCAAGGTAAGGTAGGGAGACCGTGTTAAACACTGATCTGTTATATACTTGCTCAACTGTTTTGTTTTTTTATAACAAAAAAAGATACAGAGTGCAGCTTTAAATTAAAGCTCTGCTTTCATAACAGCCAGCATTGACACAGCTCTGTTGGTAATTAGTGGTGTTTGCTTATTATTGGTTATTATTGAACAAACACTTGAGTACTTGAGTAATACTGTGAGTATTAAACTATATGTAAATTGTTTAAACAGTATGTAAATTGTCCCACATTATTCATGTCATTAATCACATTCACTGTACAGAATCAAACAGACTGGATGCTCTTCCTTTATGAGGTGTACTGTTCCTTTAAGACGTACTATGGGCCCCTATACATATTCTCACTGCTATCCACAGATCACATGACAGAAGGAAGAGAAGCACGAGTGAAATGGCACATCATCCTGAAACGTCTCCACAGCTTTGATCCAGGGTTCAGTGTGCAAGATAAAGAGATTCAAAGAAACAAACAGTTTTAAAGTTCCTGGTTCTGAGCTTTGCAACAGAGCCCTTGCTAAACAAGAACCCATAAATAACCCTCAGCAGTGACAGTTCTGTGGCCACATTAGTGTAAAGCTAAATGAAACCTTTCCTTTTGACATCTTATCAGCAAAAACACCCCCGTCATGCTGCAGAGCTCAAATTGGAGGCAAAATACACCTCTTTTACATTCAAATTAAAGTGTCACTTAAAGTTAATCGTAATGTAGAAACCTCATTGGAAAAGAACTCAATTCGGAGCGGCGCCAAGAAAATTAGAATTAAGGATTGAAGTAATTCCACAAGGTCAAGACCGAAGCCCACGGGACAGCGTGAGACGAGACACCCTGTCGCATCAGATGGTTGATTCGTTTTGTCACAGCACAAAGAGACAAGACAGACCGACAAGATCACAGTTACTGGCTTTCTTGTTTTGTCCTTGTTACACACTCAACTACGAGGAACAACTACGAGGATGTCAAAGCAGATAGGTGAAAATTGAGCTGCCGAGTGACATTGAAGATAAAAACGACATACAGATCATTAAATATCTTCTAATTTGATGCCGCTTCTCCTTGCTAATAAATGACGTGACTGTTCATCAGCAGGGAAGCACATATTGGCTTGCTTTCGTGTGCCGCAAATTTCGCTCTATTTTGTACGTCAATAAGCCCACTCAGGACGTAAATAACAGATCATCTGCTTTATGCCTGCCGGTTTTACACGGCTCTCGGAATATCAAGAGACCTCTTCAGCTGTTGCTTCATTACAGACAGTCTGGTGAAATCATGAAACCGTCCCTCCTGAGTGGATCTTCTGAACAGGCGATCAGCTTTTGATTATGCCTCCGAGTTCATTTTCGACTCCTTCGTAATCAGCAAAGGTCACACAAGTGCTTCGAAACAACAGCATAACATCTACCAAACTAAACAACAGTGCATACTGCGCCTGTGCTCCCGAGTCTAATTCTTACATCTATCAGAGAACATACAGAAGAGATTTACATATGACACACAGTACAGCAGGAGAAACTTCTCATAAATGCCTTAACTGAGCTGCAAAAACAGGTTGCTTAGAAACTATCATGGTGCTCATGTCACAATCACTATTATGATTATCTTATGACTACCCACAATGCAACACAGGCTGTCATTCACAGTAAAATAATAGGTAGGAAGAAGGATAGACACAATTACTTCGCAAAGCAAGAGGAGAATATTGTTATTCCAGTTGGTATCTGCTTAGTATAAGGGTAAGATAGAAAGCCTCATGTAAAAACTAAATTACTGTTTTGGGTGCAAAAACTACATTAACTGTTTTGAATGTAAAACCTTGATTAGCTTTATGAAGTGAAAACATACACTATAAAATGTAAAATATGGCCATTTTAATACAGTGTGACACAGAACAATACAGAAAGGAATATTATGGTGAATAAAGGGACTTTTAGAGCGTTAAATTAACATTGTTTGATTAAAATACGTCTTTCAAAATTTCAGGAGCTCCCAAGACTGTATCTGTGGGCAAACTACAGCAATACAGCAGGGGTTTAAACAGGGAGAGCTTTTTATATACCAATTTAACAGTTAATAAGGCATTTGAACATTTAAAGATTACCCGCAAAGGAATCACTGTTGATAATCCAGACATTCTGGAACCAGACACCCGCCCCATAACAACAGTCCATCTGTAATGGACGTAATATTGTGCGGCCTGTCGTGTTTCACGAGCAATATGCAATACCATGTTCCCAGCTTGGGTTCAAATAAAGCTGAGCTTTCTAAACTAATCAAAGAGTACCGGGAAAGGTCAATGCAGTAATTACATTTAAGGCACTGTGAGATAATAACAGGACATGTCTTGATCTGTGCACAAGCTCCTCTGAAGATTTTCTTCCCTGTCAGCTTCTGTTTGTGCAGGGAGATTAAAAATAAGTAATCATTGTGGATGCATGTAATTAGGCAAGGCCAGAGGTCTGCCAGACTCATGAAATGCGTTCTGCCTCTCCACCACAAAGACTTATGGGAAATGCACGATCGCTGGTCAAAACAAATCAACTTCTGCTCGCAAATGTACAACAGCGAGATGCCGCAACGCACAGCCTGGTTTGTAAATACCATTAGTTTCACACTGTAGTTTTTGGAAGGCTTTGTTCTTAGCCATTTTTAATTAATACCCTTAAAAAAGTGTATTGAAGTAAATCAAAATAAGCTGCATTCTCACATACAGAATATTTTGCATGCTGCTCAGAAGCAATTAATTTCCAACGAGTAGAAATTCCCAAGGGACAACGCATATGGCTGAGAGTCTGGAGAGGACTCCTACACTCCTATACTCCTATACTTAGTTCTGGCAGCCCTGAGTAAAATCTACAGATGACAACAAAAGCATACAAAGCAAAGCACTGACAGCTACAACAAAATTGATGGATGTGATTGGCTGTATATGTGCATTCAAAACATATTGTTTATTTTTGGAACGTCCTTTGAGCTGTCTTTGGTCGTGCTGCTGCAAGCTGATAGGCTAAAGCGCAGAAGCTTTGAGGTTTTCAGTTGAAACGTACTTCGCCGGCAGTGCGCTGAATGGATCATTAGCTCCTTACAAAGGTGTTCTCACTTCTTTAAATATGTCTGCCATTACAATAAACCAGCTGCTGAAAATAAGTTTATGTATGCGGCCTAAACACGTCTGTTTTATCTTCTCATTTTCAAAAACATTTTAATGCACAAAACTTTATTTTAATGCAGTTCTGAGTCGTTTAAATCATATTTTTAATATCTCTGTAAAATTAACATTGGAGTTTTGCTTTTTCTTGTCCAGATTTTCTAGTTTTGAGGCCATCAATATGCTAGCATTCTATACCAACATGTAAAAAATATACACATTTAAACAAACAGATCATTCAGGTAATTTACTTGCCCTTATATTGTATCAAACCCAGATGTCCTTCCTTTTTCTAGCAATAAAATAAACAAATTTCCTTTAACCAACCCAGCCTATAATCATCATCAAGTACAGAAGAAAATATAGCAAGAATTAAATTTCTCATAATCATTTGAGACTTACAAAAACTATAATGGACTCCTGACTGGCTGTCTCAAAAAGTCCATTAGGAAGTTACAACTCATACTGAATGCAAAAATTCTGACTAAAAACAAAAAAAAAATGAAAATACCGAGCCAGGTCATTACACTGGCTTCTGGTCACATTTCAGTTGATTTTAAAGTACCAATTCACTCAGTGGCCTAGAACCTAAATACATTAGTGATATACTTATTGAATATAAACCTAATAGACCTCTAAGATCATTAGGATCAAGGCAGAAAAAATAGTCAAAGTTCAGCCAATGGTGACAATGGCAAGAGAGTGTGTAGCTATACAGTCCTTTTCTAATCTGCTTTTGTTTCACAGAAGGAAGTTAGGTGGGTTTAAAATGACAAGAGGATGAGTAAATGATGACAGAATTTTCATTTTGAAGTGAATTATTCCTTTGACAAACAAACGCACCCGTATGTGTTTTGTCACTCAGTTCCAATGTTCGAAAAAGTTTGAATGTTATTTTTAGGTGGCGGAACCAGAAAGGAACCAAACAAAAGAAAACAATTGAAAACAGCTCTGGAGGGGAGAGAAATACCCAATTTAGAGGCCTGGAGATGAATCTAGCCTGTCAGGCACAGACAAAAGGTGACGGATTAGGAGTCAAGTCTTCTCTTAGCACTCTGGCAAATGGGATCCTCCTGAGGGCTCGCTAGTCATGCGGTTGTGTGACCGAACTAATACACTTTAATACAAACCCATCTCTAAAATTGTAGGTCAACAGTGGAAGAGGGCCAAATATAGGGGTTCTTACCTCTCCCGACGGCCTTCTGTGAGCCGGCACAGCTGATTGGCCCCCCCGTCCGCACATGCCCGGATCTTGGCTGAAACAGCATAGATAAACTCATAAGGGCCCTTATTCACTCACTACAGCATGTCTGCTGCACTTTAAAACAGGAAGAATCCTTCATCCGTTTCATTACAACACAGATCTCAGAGAAAAAAATGACCGAAGTGATAAATATAATTGAAATCACATTATAAGACTATAGATTTGAGGCTATTTAGACCCCATCTCGGTAACTGCTGAGATGCTGAAATAAAAACTAATAGATTATTGTAGATCATGGCCAGGCTGACAGTAATGGTCCCCTTGTGCCTTTCCGCAAAAGCACTAATCATTTCAGGATGAAGGTCAGACTGTCCTGTCAGGATCCTCACTGATTCTGATCAACATGCAGAGCCCTGTCAGTGTCAGGGTAAGGCCAGTTAGAAAGTGAAACCCTGTCCAACAGGACACTGCTTCTGAAGATGAATATGACAGCTATACTGTATACGCATAATGATTCTGCATGATGGCACACGCTATATTGTCTTATGATGTCTTCAGTTATTTACAATACCTTTTAAAAAACACTGATCATCTGATAAAAACACAATTTAAAAGCACTGTTTTGTGAATCTGATGTTAAATGCAAAATTCTGTAACAGTTTACTTAAAAAAATACTATATATAATATGTAGTATATGTATTATATATAATATATGTGTTATGTATTAGTGTTCCTGTAACTCAAGTGGTAGAGCATTGCGTTAGCAGGTTGTGGGTTCGAGTCCTAGAGAACACACATACTGACAAAATGTAACTTAAACGCACTGTTGCTTTGGATAAAATCTAAATGCATAAATGTAAATGTATTACAATCAAGTTGTACACCTTAAAATCACATGTATATTCTTACAGTATTCTTAGTGAATACTGTAATTGTAGCCACAGTAATACATTACAAGGACACCCTATAATGATTAGCAATTTATGGTTACACAGTGTAAGTCTGTAATGCGTTTAATGTCATAACCAACGGTTCATTTTTACCCAAGCGTCTCCCAAACGTTTTTTTTTTACAGTTTTAATTTTCCAATTCAGTGCAGGCTGACAAATCTGGGAAAGATGTCGCACCATATGCTCAATTCCAAGCGTACAACAAAAAAAGCACATCAGAAGGTGACATTAAAATGATAATCCTGCAGACTTTGAAGTTAACATGAGCAGAAGTTCAGAGGAAGTGCTCCTGGATTTTTTTGTAGCTGTGAACTAAAGCGCACAGATGTGGGAATCTCTCTCTAGACAATAGCAAGCGGTAACAAACATGAATTTAAAGTATTGTGCATTTTCACGGAATACATTAGTTATTTTAAACCAGGTGCTTTGAGAACACTGGCTTTCCTTTGAAGACTTTTCTTCTAACATTTATCAGGAGTAGGTTGGTTATAAGTCTGAAATCCTATTACTTAAAACAGCCCAAAATGGAGCCCTACCGCATTTATAAACAAGCAGAGGTGACTTTGTGCTTTTTATGTTTTTCCAAACACGTTCTGAGGAAAAGAGTGAATGTTTTCATGACTGCATGGAAGAAAATTGATTTTCCGGAACAAGCACTCAGATGTTGTAAATATGAGAGTGAGGAATTGTCACAAAGATCATGTCAAGAGGAACGAAATCTTGTCACCACAGTTGGTTTATGGCCAAAACTCAAGGGAACAGAATAACTTGATATGCCTAATGAATAATGGAAAGGGTTTGCAAGACACTGCTAAAATCCTAATGGACACCTGTTGGCCTTGGGTGTATTGTTCCTGTAGCTCAACTGTTCATGGTGCCAGCAACGCCAAGGTTGTAGTTCGAACCCCATTGAACATTAAGTATGAACTGAAATAATACATTCCATGAATGCGCTCTGGATAAAAGCATCTGTCAAATACATGATCGTAAATGTAAATACTGTTAAAAATAACTTCCTTAAGGTGTCAAGCACAAGGTTAACAGTTAAAGACTGGAACAGTTTAAATGCTTTAGCTTTGTCTGAGAAGCCAAACAGAACATTCACTTTTACTGTAAGCCGTCTTCAATAGCTCAAAAAGAGAAAGTGTCACTCCTGGATATGTTAATACGCCATAAAATTCAGTCTTGCTTTCCGAGGTCGTCTTGGTTTGAAAGCCACTTACTCTAGAAGACTGACACTGTCTGTACTGTACAAGACTGAGACATTTCTGTCTGTTCTCCCACTTGTCTAGACTCGATTCTTCCTTATTCTTAAAGTCAAGTTATGTGATCATGTTGTTTTATTTGTGCCTCTTTGCTGTCTTAAAGGCTGTTCTTCTGCAAACAGCTAAATAATTGACTTACATTATTGAGTGTCTGGTGACATCAGCATGGCATTAATACTGTAAAGGAAGAATATCAAATACCATTCATCAGTTATAATGGCCTGAGGTTCACGCATCGTCTCGCTAATGTACTTACGAAAACACGAGTAAACTGAAAAATAAAATCCGCTCTTCACTTCTGAAATAATAACTCATGGTGTTGCTTCCATGCCAGTCATTCAGTTTGTTTCCAGACGGCTAAATTGGTCTGGAAAGCCCATCATCGTTTGTACACAGCGCCATCACCTCGCGTTTTCAATGCAGTCTTGGGAGTTGAGTCAAAAAATGTCAAGCAAAGATTCTATTAGAGTAAACAGCATGTTAAATCTCTAACTGGAAAAGGGCGTGATTCAGTGTAGCGGGGAACACCAGCTAAGAACAAACGTTAAAGGCATCTGCCCGCATGCAAATTAGTCATTATTTCAGCCAGGCAAATGTATCATTATAAAGACCTCTATAAAATGAAGACATCTCATGCAGAGGTGAAAAGCAATTATATAACATCTACGACTGTCGATCTCAAAGCACTTACCTAAACTGTTTCTCTTTTAAATGTGCTGTGAATATCTAACCTGTGGGTTCAATCACAGCTACCGATTATGTGTTTATCCATTATGGCAAACATTTACTTTTGCTGGTTCTAAAGATTGCATAGACGCTTGAAGGGTTAGATGGGTAAACGTTAAATCACTTCACATTAAAGCATTTTAGCTCTTAAAAAAAGTTCTAGGAACGTTTTTTAGACATTGTATTAACATTGCTTAGTTGAGTATGTCATTCAAACGTTTTTTAAATTCTGTTTTTTTTTTTTAAACGTTTCACTAACAACTTAAGAATAACGTTTGGATATGGATGATATATAACTTTAAAAAATGTTCTACTAATCTAACTGCAGGAACTTTTTGATAGGTTGAGAGAACTCTTAGAGAATGTTAGCCAACGTTCTGAGAATGTTCTCTGTGAGCTGGGATAAAGCAGCTTCAATGAGCACTGGTGGCAAGGCCTGCAACAGTAAACAACCAGTCATTCTCAGTTTTTGGTGTGGCAGCATTACACTAGCAAGAGGTGCCGGATGAGGTAAATAATTCATGGATGCTCTTTAACTGAAGCCCCAGTGCAGGACAGATAACCTTGTAAATAAACACTTCATAATCCACCACTGGTGCTTCCTCTTTTGTCATGAGCTTTTGCTACTCGCCTGGTGTTTTATGTGTGACAAATATTGATGAGGCTGAGTTTCCTTTTGCTGATTTAATGTCGTATGGCAGTGGAGGTGAAGAGAAGCTTGTGGCCCCTGTAAATCAAAGAGGGCTGAGTGGCCAAAGAGCAAAACGGAAGGTTAATTTGCCTTTCAAGTTGGTTTCTTTATCCCGAGTTGAGGGGGCAAGATGGGTCCAGGCTTTTTAACTTATGTCTACAGTTTAACGGAATGAATAAACTCTGTGTATCAATTGCTGCCTTTAACATATAGGACAAAGACTGTGATGTGCAAGACACAAACTGATTCGATTATTGACCTAAGCTGGAAGCTTTCAAAGATTTCAAAAGACTTAATAAAATAAAATGGATTAAAAGAGGCCCTTCACAACAGACAACTTGCACAGAAAAGCAAAGGATAATGATTTTGCACACCACAATAAAGGTTTCTGGATTGAAAGGAGAAATAGTGTACTTGAGTACGTCTGGTTTCTGTGGCGCATCTTACAGGAGGTGACTGTAGACTATAAGAAGATGAATTGACTGGCTATGGTTAAGAATATCACTTATTTACTCACTGAATTTATTTCATATTGTCCCTGTAGCTCAAGTGGTAGAGCACTTTGTTAGCAGCACAAAGGTTGTGGGTTCGATTTCCAGGGAACACAAATACTGATAAAAAATGGATACCTATCCAGTCATGTTGGATAAAAGTATCTGCCAAATGCATAAATGTAAAATTTCTGTCAAAAAATTTGTGCCCTCGCATGGACATTCCAATTTCATTTTTATATATAAATATATATATTTCCATTGTTGACACAATAATGTTTTGTACACAACAAATTAAAGCTTCTCTGACTACAGCCCCCCACATGTGTCTACTAATCCACCAGTAAAAACTTCCTGTGTCGCTGAGACAGACAAAGCTTTGGCCGGCAAAACTGAACTCAGCACTAATGACACAACTGGATTTATCAACTCTGACTTTAGGCATTCTGAAAACAGTCCAAAATGAACACAGTACAATTAAAAACAGAGTCCGAATGAGCTGTCTTTGATCATGCTGTTCTGTTGAACAGACACTGATGGTGCCACGGCCCCACATGGCTTTACTTCTGAGGCTCACTGGAGGAGGGGTGGAGCATCGGCCCCGGTCCCTCAAGGTACACCATCTGGAAGAATTCGCTCAGCTCCTAGCAAAACATTCTGGTCCCACCTGCTTTGCCTCCAGAGCATGAAAAATGAACGGCATCTCTGATGCAATGGGAGAGGAATCACATGGCCAAAAGTTGACGTGTTTGAGATAAACTCATGAAACAAACAACAGCTACGCAACATTGACATAAACTCCTGCCAACCAATCGGAACTGTGCTGCATGAAGTTTCTTCTCCTGAAAACAAAGGTTGAGCAGAAATGACATTTCATAAAGCAAAGTCAAGGTAGTCCACATCAGACGCCTGAAAGAAAAGGCTTGTTTTAAAGAACAAATACAAGTTATTTCCCACAGCTGAAAAATCGTTGATATCTCTCAAAATATTTGACATGTGAAAACGCCTGCGAGTAAAAACTAAGCATTTGTCTGTGTAACTGGTCATGTTCTGGGCTACAGTTCAGACTGCGACAAAAAATTGATGATGGGTAAGATCAACAAAGAAAGCTAGCTGAACATCACAGTGAACTGAAGACAGATAGAAAATAGATGAGTTATGTAATCATGACTCATCAAGTGATCAACTAAAATGATAACTAATGCATTATGGGATATGGGGGGTTTATAGCATATAGTGCCCCTATATTTCATCAATTAAGCCTGTCTGACCTTTCCCAGTAAATTTAATGCCAAGCTGAGTCACTATTCTATACTGCACTTGCAAGCCAGACAGCCAATGACAGCATCAAATGAAAGACCAATGTCTGATATTCATCACAAAATCAATACCTCTACTCCACAGGACATGACGGTACTGCTCATCCAATGGCTGATTTAGGATAATCAAGCAGATCTTCTGTTTTCCTGAGGAAACAATTGTACAATGAATCCTCTGGTTATGGTGAAGTCTCATATTGTACAACTGAGAAAAATATTTTAATATTATTTTCATCTGGCGAGATACTGGTCTAAACAGAAGCAGCTAATGAAAACAGCAAGAGTAATAACTGCGATAATAGACGCTAATGTGTTTTGTAATTGCCTTACATAACACCAGTTCTGTTATTTTTTTGCAGCTCCTGGATGTATTTTATCAATGTGTAGCAATTAACGGAAACTATATAGTATTAACAAACAAGCAACTTTAGGAAGCAACTTTAGAAAACGTTAGTGATTTCATTGAAATATACTTTAAATGTAAAGATAACTATTGTTCATTTTTGGTATGTCAATAAACATGTAATAGGGTAAACAAAAGCATGTTTGGGTCACATTTCATCCCAAAATCAAAGTGAAAGAAAGAAGAGAGAAGGTTTTATTTTCTTTGAGCAAAATCTAATTTCTTTTATTTGGATTCTTGGGGATAAAATATGAAACAGATTTTGTAAGATTCACCCGAAACATTATTATATTTATTACATTTATATATATATATTTATATATATTTTTTCAGCAGTAACAGAAAATAACAGAAACTGATGGGAAGAAGAGCAGCACTCAAACAAATATCTTCCGCATGAGCACCACAGCTTAATGTGTCTGTGGCGCATAGCACAGTTCCAAAATAAGGCAAGGCAATGACAGTCACTAACCTAATTATACAGCCTGAAAACTGTATGTTGGAAAACCACACAGAATTTGGTTGCTCTATAATTTTGTGTTTACAGTCGTCTGTAAGGCAATTCAGTCCCTCCTTGGTTTAAAGCTCATTTACTCATGCGTTTTTTAAATGATAATAATTCTAACATGAAGCTAATCATCCGCTTCTGCGCTCGGTACAATGTTTGATCAAATAACATCCCTAAAGTCTCGCAATGGCATAAAATCACAATAAAAAATGTTTTTACTGCACTAGGTTTCTGTATTTGAAAGTCACCAAAATCACAAGATGAGGAAATGGGACATGTGGAGAACACAGTGTATGTGTCAAATAAATCAGAAGTGTCTGGATGCAGGCGCGAACAGAACACATCTTGTGCAACAGACTGGGAAAATATCGAGGTCCCGGGGTGTGAACGAGGAGTATCAATGAATCAGAGCTATCATAACCCCCTGTGCTGTGGGGTGAGGAAGAAGGAAGGCTAAAAACCAACATCTGTATTTGCAACAATTGTAAAACATCTGTTTGGCAATTCAATTACAAAACCACTGAATTCCTGTAAATTATATTTTTGACAACACACGTTACGGCTATTTTTGCGTGTTTTGATTTTCTGGCTGCCGCTTCTGCACTGTTAATAGAGCAGCAAGGACGTTTTCCGCATTTGAATATTTTTCTCTGATAGAACTTGGGAATCATCACTTGAAATACACAGAAATTATCATACACCAAATTAGTTTAGGGCTCGCTGTTCATTAAGATACAACACATTTGCAATTCAACGCATAAACAAGCTCGGTTTAATTAGTTCACAAATTGGAATGAAAAGGACATGAAATGCAATTTCTTATTCTAAACAGTGTTCCATTAAATACAAATTTGTTGAATATGTATGAATCAAAAAATATGTATAAATCAAAGAAGAGTTCAAATATATCTGGCCTAGATATTTGGACTAGACCAAATATCTGGGCCGTGGCTTTGGTCAGAAAGTGATGCTACATGTAAGTGGTCTATAAGGTTACATGTATCTGCACCAGGGATGCCCAGTGGAGGGCCAGTGTCCTGCAGAGTTTAGCTCCAACTTGCCTCAACACACCTGCCTAGATGTAGCTAATCTGCCCAGTAAAACCTTGAATATCTGGTTTAAGTGTGTTAAATTAGGGTGGAGTGGGATTGGGCACCTCTGATCTGTATCATGGTAGTTTTGTTGACCTTGTCTTGAACTCTCGTGTGCATATGGTACTACAGACGAAAAGCATGAAAATTAAGCACGGCAAGATCAAAACTCACAGCAGCTCTTTATAAATGGAAGAACTATATAACGTAGACAGTATTAATAATACAGACTCTACTGAGCAACAGCAACATATAGGATGACCTGCATCGAAAAGCTTCAATTGCAATATAAAATACCATCTGAGTGGAAAACTAAACCTTATTCAGTGCCATGCTGCTGAAAATGTTCAGGAAAGATAAAAGTATCACATAACTAGATATGCTAGTTGCTGAGAATGCTTGAGAACGCATTCATTATTGAAATGACCCCCAAACAACCTCAGACACATTCAAAACGGGGCTACAATACTTGGCCAATCATGACAGCTTGATTTCTTTTTTTTCCTGATATTCTTATCATGCAGAACCTTCCCAAACTTTAAGAATTATTTTGAATAAGATGTTTCTCCTAGAACACATTAATAATTTGGCATCAGGTTAACCTCAGATTCTTAAAAACAAAGATGCTCTGTATCATGTCAGAGGCTGTTACGCACATCTGCAGTAAGGAAACTTGACCAGGCTTATTAGCTGCGGTGCCAAATTGCCTCCACCATACCGCTAAAAACAAAACAGCCTCAGTCAGCCTTGGCTGACCTTTAAAGTGAAGGATTCAATGAAGCGGTGTTAATTCAGCGAGCTTTAATAGTTCTGTTTCAGCTTGAGTGAATCTAAGCAAAGTTGTCATCTGACAAATAGTGTTTTAAATGATCAAGATGACACTGGCTCCTCTAACTCAAATAGGCTCATCTATAAAAGTTTCTAATAAAGTTTCAGGCAAATGAAATAACAATATCTTCCTCACAAAGGTTTTTCTGCCACTGGTGGTGTAAACTCACCTGTATAAAACGATGAGATAAGTGCAATATGACAACTGAATCAACACTTAGCTTGTGCACATCTAACAATTTCTAATACGTTTCTACAGTGTGAATTAGATTAGGATCAAGACACCTAGAGTTTAGAAGATGTGCTATATAACCGTGTGCACACGCAGGCAAAACTCTATAAGTAATTCATTTACAACCTCTAGTATAGGAAAGGTCACCAGTGCATTTCTAGCATATTTAACTGTGTTTATGTTTTTAAAATAAGGTATAAATGCACGAACGCATATGTGGATAAGAAATGCTACGCTAAATACATTTAGACTTAAATACGATTAAAATGAATACATACCTGAAGGCAAAAGGCAGTCTAATGGAATAAATCCTTCATCCATGGCCCTGGTTACAATCAGTCGAGTTCATCAACTGAAAGAAACAAGTAAACAAATACACAACAACAAATATAAACACGTTTTGTAGAATGTCAAATACAATAAAAAAGCCCAATTTTCTCTACAGTGAATACCTAACAGATTATCGAATAGATTGAATAGATAGAGTCTAAATAAACAGCTTTAAGTTATTATGACCGGTATAAGAACACACTGAAAAGTGAAAGTGTAAAATACTACTAGTTTAAATAGATTTAAAATTCATGCACACGTAAACATGCTCACTCACTTTTGTTTATCTTGTTTAACTGGTATGTCTACCACCCTCTTCCTATGCCATGTAATATATTACAAGTTTACCTCAGATCTCTAACTTAAAGCATGTGTTTATCTGGGTCACTTTTGCAGATCTAGCAGTTGAGGTTAAGACTGGATCAGATAAACTGAAATTAAAATGTTCTAAGTTACAGCTGTTTATTGATTTTATTGAGCTCTTCATTAATCTAAACTGAACCAGTGCTTTAACCAAAGTATACACACTTTTCAGGAATTTTTATAGTTGGTAATTCTTCCAGTTGGACCAAAAAGTTCATTTTGGACCCTGTTTTTTCTTGACACAAAAGTGTCAAAACCATAATTAGGGCATCCTTCCATTTTAAATACAATATACCCTTAGTTCAAAAAACATCAATTCCGCAATTCTTCAATTCCGCTGTGTTTGAATAACGTATATCACTATTTACATTTAGACAAGCCAGCTTTGTAAAAACAAAGTAAAATGGTTGAGAGAATAATACCAGCCTACTACTTTAATACTTAAAAAATGAATTTAAATGATAACTCTTGAAGTTTCAAGATTTTCCAGACAGGACAGAAATATGTCATTGATTGTCACATCTCACCCTGAAACACAGATCTCACCCTGCCAGCTCCTGACAGCTGTATGCAAGATAAATACATAAATACTCAACACAGTGCAAAATGTCATTATCTGAATCAATCCAGTTGGGAGTAACAAATCAATGCAGGTACAGAGGTATCCCTAACACTCTGCCAAAACCCATCAATACAGTAACTAAAAGGGGCTAATACAACCTGCCACCCACAAAACTATTGATGCCAGTGAAGTGCTGTCAGAAAGCGACTGTGCCAGCACCTGAAGGAGTCGTTCAGACAAATGATCATTCTGTCATTAATTACTCATGTCATTCCACATTTCATCTGTGGAACATAAAAACACCAAAAAAGGTCAACTATAGGGGACCACAACAAACTTCTGAATATGATGACATTTTCATTACGAATATAAATCTTTTTATATATGCAAAGTGCTAGAATATTTTATTGGGTAGAAATTGTGAGTGGGGGGCCTTAAAGTCAAAAGGTTGTGATTCACTGCTCTGTATAGTGCTATATTTCAAGTCTTCTGAAGATTTCTCTTTATTCACTGATGATCTGGCTTTCCCATAAAATCCCATTTAATCTGTGCACGGTCTGTATGGTTTGTATGACCCTAACCTGGTTACAATGTACTGTTGTTGCATAAGGGGAGATGCATAAGAATTAATGACAGCGACACTGAAATGACATGAAGGTGAGTAAATAATGGCAGTATTTTATTTTTAGGTGAGCTATTTTTTTAATCTTCTTGGAGGTGTTATTTAATTTTAACCTGGGCATAAAAATTTATGAATTTGACATTCATACAAGTTCTGAATGTTCTGACATAACACAGCTGTCTTAATTTTGCGTCAATCTCCAAAAACTAGCACACATGCTAGCTAACAAGTCACACCTAATACTCCTAACAATTGTTGTGTATTGTAAGTCGCGTGTGAAAATGAGCAAGTATAAACAATGATGTAATGAATGTATGAAATAGATGCAATTACCATAATTACTATAATTACGTTCTTGATGCATTTAGCAGTTCCAGTTGGTTGAACAGTTTGGAACAAAATAGGTGACATTTTAAACTCTAGGAAATCTTAAAAGGAAACTAAAAGGCATATCAAATATTGAATGTGTGGAGTAGTTGCAAAAAACATATAGGTAATTCTACACAAATACTTTAACAATTAAACTTAAACTTTAATTTTAAATGTATAATTCCAAAGTATGGCCAATCAAACTTAACGGTAATTTACCACAAATCCATGTTACTTAGTAGACTCCAGGTATTTTACATTGACACAAAACAATGAACAAAATTAGGCAAAGAGAGAAAAATTAAGCCCAGACTACAGTATATACTGGTTCACTTGCAACAAAGACAAATGGTCTGTGCGGACGACAATGTGCAGTGAATTACTGCCTGCCGAGAGCATGAAACTATAATTATTCAATTGACATTTAGAAACAAAACAACTCTTAAGACTAAAAGACTGTAAATCACAATGTTTATGCACAAACATTTTCTATTCGGCCAGTTGTATTACTGGGCCTATGCATTTATGGTAATAAAAATACATTTTGTATTTTACAATAACAATGCCTATTTTAAGAATATTTTAATTACTTTACTACGAGCAGTAATTGTGATATTGTGTTTGGTTGCCATTCGATATTCAATCAATGTAAAATTTAAAATTAGTAAACTAGTAAAGCAAAACCTATTGAGAACCACTGTTGTACACCTTCAGAGATTTTGTGTCTGTTAAAAATCTGCCGTGATAATAACTAAAGTGAAAGTTTTTACCTTTGTTTATTGTGTCTGTAATTAATTTGCTTCCTGTTGTGTAGTTATTTCCCTCTAGGTGTTTTTGTAATTAGTCGTATTGACTGAAATTTCAAAGCTCTCTGACTTTGTCTGGGGAGTTTCACAGCTTGACATCAATTCTTGTTTTACTTTCAAGAAAATTCATTCTCAGGTTGCCCAAATTACAATTTGTAAACTTCACTACCGCCCTCACACCCCTAACAGCAAATAACAAAACAAGTGCATCTTGAGAGATAGAATGGATTCTTAACTAGATTCTGTTTCATAAAGGAAGTGCCAATTCTTGGAAGGCATCTTAAGAATAATCTTAAAGCTTAAAGCACATTTAGGTTAAGCACCATTTAGCAGCTAAATGATTATATGAGTTTAAGGAAACAAGACCAATCATGACGCAGTATGCAAATAAATGCAAAAAAGAAGACCAATCGCAATTCGAAAACATGATTTCATTAAACTCATTAAGATTTTGTTTAAACATTATTATGAATAATATTCCTGTAGCTTATTTGGCAGAGCATTGTGCTAGCAACGCAAAGGCCTGGGTTCGATTCCCAGAAAGCTGACAAAATCTATGACTTGAATGAACTTGTTGCTTGAACTTGTTGAAGTTGCTTCGGATAAAAAGCGTCTATCAAGTGCATAAATGTGAATATTTTTACAATTATTTTTACAGTTATGTATTTTTTACAATTAAAATGAACAATTATTTTTACAATTCTGGATAGTCATGGCCTAATGGTTACAAAGTCGGCCTCAGTTTGCAGGTTCGATTCCCACATCCAGCAGGAAATGATTGAAGTGCTCCTAAGCAAATTCCCCGGTTGCTGCAGTAATAGCTGCCCACTGCCCCGGGTCTTTGGGTTCACTACTTACTGGATGGGTTAAATGCAGGTCGCATTTCAAGTATGGGTTACCATACATTAACAAAATGTCACTTTCAATTCATTTTACAAACCAAGCCACACCTCAGGCTATCATTCACAAAAGAAGTCTAAACGAAATTTGTTACGCGGTTTGTGCTTAAAATAACTGCTTTTATTTAATATTTAGGGTTACAGGTTTAATATAAATGCACTTAAATACACTATAGTCAAAGTCAAATATAATTACATCATCTTTTAATTCACAACAAGCGTAGTTTACACAAATCATTTTTTTAATCTGAAAGAAAATTGTTTAATAAGTGTTTATGTCTCAAAATACACCTCAGATAAACCTGTAAAGGTGCAGTGTGTGAAATAACGCAACCAGATGAGTGACATTTAACGAAACATCACAAATCCAAACCAATCGTCAAAATGTCAGGTTTATAGTTGTAAGAGAACAGCAAAATCAAGCCCAAAGAATAAACATTTTTATTCTCTAAAGTAACTGGTTGTGTTCCAAATCATAAAATTATAGCAGCCAACCTAGACAGCATGTTTAGTGAACTACATACAATCGAACAGTTTGAAGGCATCGGACACAACTATGATGCCCAAAAATGCTGTCTAGATAACTTGTCAACTAATACTCTCTGAATGTGTATCGTAGCATGTGTCCAATGAATATTTGTGTACAATCAACAAGCCCCAACAAAACAAGCACTTCAGCTGTAGAATAAACTGTGATGTTTATCACAGTGACATCTAGAGGTGGACTGTGCAACTTCACTATCACTATTTACAGTCTTTTTAATACCAAAAACAGGAAATATAGTCTCAAAGAAGGAGTTATGTTACACATTTTAAATAAACTTGCAACTGTGTAAAAAATCCATATAGGCATAATTCAGTTATGCAGGGAGTTATGCGAGGTAAAATACCACTGAAATAAAATCAATGCACAGCATGATTTGTTAAACGAGCTGTGCTGTATACAGACAACGCAAGTTATGGTTCATTATTTAAACTTCAAAGCTGCAGTCTGTACACATATAGTACACAGATCTGTTTCAAAAATATTGTGGATCCACTACTGAAATAAAGATTACTTAGAGATACAAATTTGAACAGACATCCTTCTCTGCTTCCATCACTACAAATATGAATGATAATTCACTGTAGCTTGTTGAGGTGTACTGTTATTGAAATTAGCAAAGGAACCTGATTCATAAAGTAACCAGAATATCAGTGCCTAGTCTTGAGGAGGGCTGTTTTGAGTAGGCCAGTAGAAACCCCCTAGCAACCACATAGCAACATGCTAAGACAATCACAACACTAGCAACTGTATAGAAACACTCTGTCAACCACCCACATTAACATGCAAAAACATCATATACAAAATGTCATATACATTTACCAAATCAGTTTTTTAGTTATTAAGTCTTAGTTATGAATGAATCAGATAAAAAAGTTCAGAAAGAACGTTTTTAATATGCTAATATAGCAAGAAATAGAGCAAAATCCACTTGGATGTTTTAGTTTCTCAATCAAGTATCAAAGACACTGTTACATCAGAATAAAACAAGATTGTTCTGCAACTCCAATATTCTGGTTATGTTTATCTATTTCTTGCCAGGCAGGATATATCAATGTGTACAAAGTGGCATGCAGCTCAGTGAATAAAAGCTGGTGCTTTTTTAACCAGCTTGTCTCGAGAAATCGGCCTTATCAGACTTGCCCATGCTGTCATACAGCAGAATAATTTTACAGCTGACTGGAAAGCTTTGGTGACCCTGAATTGTACGCTGCACAGGCAAAATTTAACCCGGGTGTCCCTTATCAAATTAGAGTACGGTTTTGTTTACCACCAGCTGACAGAAAGCCCTATTTGTGACAGGCGTTTACTCTGGGTGAGACCAAGTGGCAGCAGTATCACTGATGGATAATTTATGATTTATGTATATGCGGCTAAACCTACAGCTATTTGTATGGCCTTGACATAACACCATCCTCTAGAGACTTTGACCATTTTTTTGATAAGTACAATATCGTATACTAAAGGTATGAATAAAAAGTTGTAAAGAAATAAGAAGTTGTAATAAGTTGTTATACATTTTCGCTTTAAAAATGCAACTAAACGCGGATAAAATGTTCAGATCACTAGAATGTTCTGATAAAGAAAATGAGATTACTAACAGGCTAATAAGTAACCTTGCATTAGCAAGAGCAATTGTAACAGTGATGCTGTAGCAAGTAAATTACAGTGATATAGTAAATAAAGTTATATAATGTTAACATGTATCTTCCCAGAGACTAAATTGTGGATTATTGGTAACAACCAAGTATGTGGCTATTTCTGTATGGAGGAGGGTCTTTAGTGTCATACCATGTTGCATGTACTGTATCACATTTAAACAGTGATTTGAGAGGCGATTACATCAAATCTGTTATCTTTAACATCTGGCCTTAATTTGCCATTTGTTCCTTTGGGTACTGACCTCCAGATAAAGCTAATTAAAGTAAAGAATGACTCATTGCGCAATACAAGAGTTTCAACATTAGATATTAGACTAAGATTAGCACTAAAGCAATAACCTTTGATAAGATATTTCTTACAATTTGTGCAAATTCACTGACTGAAAACAACATTCAGTGAATATAAATCTTTTTTTATGCAACAGGAGCTTAACAGGAAATAACCACATTTTAATTCAAGCGAGTGCTACATTAAGAAACGTGCAATTTGTCTGTGTCTGTCTACATTTCCTTACAACCAGAAATGGCCAACAAATATTATTGATGTAGCCATGCATATGCATTGGTAAAACTTCCATTTTGTATATTTAAGTTGGTTGCATGCATTGAAATTAAGTTGTGACTAAATGTTCATGAATTGTGTCGCATTAGCTCAAGTAAATTGATTAAGCAGCAAAAATCAATTTTGGGGTGTTGCGATGCTCAGCAGTTGCTACAATTTCTCCACACTCTTTTCCACATTGATTTCTAGGTACAATCATTTCAAATGTTTTTGTCTCTGAAAATTTACTGCTGACAAATGGAGGCAGTCCAAGACCCTGCAAAGTTTGCATGTGGTTTGAGTCTCAAAAATGAGTTATGTCAGAAGAGTTTAAAGATGTTGAGGAGCCTGTTATTGAAGTGACCTTAAGACAAGGAGAGGTGAACGCAGCACACAGCAAGAACAAGGCCATTGGCTGCACTTCACACATTCCAGCTAACAATTTGGCTTGGAAGAACATATTTTGAGTGTTCTTGTAAAGTACAAAACATTCGATTTTTTAAATTAGGTTGCATTAACATTATTGGTTATGTAACATTCTCAAAACGTTACATGAACAATTATATATATACATATATATATATATATATATATGTAGCTTGGATAGTGAAAATCTTCATATTGTTTATATGGCTTTTAAATGTATTGCACGTTCAAGGTCTGTCAAATGTGATTGCGGTTCTGTCAAAGTGAAGAAATATTGATGACACCGGATTAAACTGGATTAAATCAGATTAAAGTTTTTATGGATGCAGAGTGAATTGTTTGTTTATAATTGCCATCTAACAGCAGTAAATGATTCAATAATAAATGATGAACGGCTGAGTATATCAGTCACATATATAAACGAAAACTTGATAGCAGTTCTTTGTGTTTGATTAATGCATTCATAGCAGCGCTTGAGGCTCTCTTAACCTCTGCCTTCTGAATTTGTTTTGAGATTAAAGTTATGACAGGCAAACAGTATTAAACTTTTATAGCAATGCAAAACACGAGAGAATATTCATGAGAGTAAATCAAATGTACGAGGAGGAAACGCTGTGAAGAACGTTGTAGCAAAGTAAATTTAAAGTGCAGAGAGAGATGTGACTGTCATTCTTGTTTTTTGTCTCATTTTTAGGTGTGAATAGAAAATGCGAGCGTGTTTTAGAAAAAAATATAATTTCACTTGTTTCTTTCTGTGGAGACATAAGAACAACTCCAACAAGCCACTCCAGTTATAAACCAACTCTACACAAAGCCATGCAGATGTTTATATACCCTTAATAAAATACAAACTATTGAAGAAAAGCTTTTGTTTACCTATTAAACATTAACATTATCAAGTATAGCATAAATAAACCTTGTGAGAGAACATCTGGATTCCATAATGACGAAAATATATAAAAATGGCTTTATATGAAATTTGGACTTCCAACATTTTGATTTATATTAAATAATTTAGCCATTATGTCTAACCAGCTGACTTATGCGGTCCAAAACAAAGCTGATGTTCAATATTAAGGCCTATAAGTTTAAAAATCAATATCATCTTTTAAATAAAAATATGAACTCATGAACATTCATACTCATAACTTGAAACTTGTAGAAAGTTTGAGCACTTTGCGCAGTAACTTTTACTAGCGAAAGCTCTCAGCAGGTCAATAAAGTTTATTGGCGTGTCTTCAGCTGCTGTAGAGATTCTTCATCAGGCCATTTTTAATAGATCCTGCCTGCATGTAACCGATATTACTGAATGAGAACACACACTGTATTTGTATCTGAGGAGAATGAAAGCGTTTGTAGACGACGCACTGTAGTCACAGATCATTCGCTGCCGCAATAAGTAGAGCTGGAAATTGTTTCAAAATTGTATTTTTATGGTACCTTTGTGATTATCTTTGCAGTAATTTGAATTCTTTCCATTTCTGTACCAAAGGCCACTTAATGTCTCAGAAAAAAACTGTTTCATACTGTAATAACAAAAGTTCAAACAGCTTCTTTGAAGGCTGTGAAGAGCCATCTCATGGTGCCGTGCTGCTTTGTGGTGTGACCCTGTCTGTGTAAAGCCAGCTGAAGTCTTTGTGATTTACTGTTTTCTGCATACCACATACTACATGATTCAAAATAATGTAAAGAACATTCTGTGAAAAATAACCTTGATATTTTTAATAACGGCTGAGCGAGGCCATGTCAACAATTAAAATCTTGTTTCTAATCTCATTTGATTATGAAACATTAGCCTGGATTTCACAAACAGGGTCACATACAGGCAACAAAACAGGGACCAGATAAATGATAAAACCCCTCAAATCATCATAATCAATAGTTATGACACAGTGCCCACACTCTCTCACTTACAGCATGGCCTCAAAAGGAAGCATAAAATCATATTTTATTTGCACCGCATTTAGTTTGTAATGTGCATATAAGCAGTCAATAATGTAGCAGCACTTCCTTTTATACAGCAGGATTTAATTGGTCAATGGTTTCCCCGCCCACAAAGCCTTGGTTACATCAGCAGAACAACTGATGTAACCAATGCCAGGATAGTTAGTTATTATGGTAATGATTATGAACATTTTCTTTCCTTTAATAGGCACTGACAAAGTGCAGGGGCACAAATAAAAAAGAAACTAGGTCCATTTTTATTTAATTTAGTTTTTAAATGATCTTGGATTAACTGGAAGGCTCTTTGTTCAGTTCTCAGGCTCCTTTGCACATTAAAGAAATGAAATTAGCATTTGGATGTTGGACAATTACCTCAGAAATCAGGCCATCCTGTGAGGATCCCTCAGCTTGGTGGAGAAATGAGAGGCCATTCATGAGCTTGTCCATTAGAAAAGAACAATATGTATATATAGAGGGGAAAATGGAAGTGTATTCTTAAAAAATTATACATAATACATGAAGCCTCATTACGTTCTAGAAAAATATTCTCTAATTTTCATTTTGACAAAGAGCAATAAGGGGTCACTGGACAACGTTAGCACATCCAGTCAGATAGCGGTCAAATAAACGTACGCTTATGCAGCAATTTAAAAACATAGTGAAATGTTCTTATACACCTTACTTTTAATTTCCTCTGCATGTTTCCAAGTTATTAGGAACTATGACAGGACAAAACAGGCACCTATTTCCATTCATCATAGATCCCATCACATTTAAAATGACTATGGTAAGTCTATATAGTGTTTCCAAACTAGAGAAATTAACTGTCACAAGAAATTAAAACTATAACTTGGCAATCTTTACTGATTCATGTGTAAACTACGTTTAAAACTGTGTGTACATAACACACTAAATAGCCTGCACTCTCCTGAGATTGATTCACAATTTGTTAGAACAACATTTACAGTAATTTACAGTAGTGTAATGTTGCTGAAACGGCTTTGTCCAGAAAGAGCACTATTGCGGAATTCTACCC
>JAZGTJ010005063.1:0-28671 GCA_036877575.1 Botia almorhae
GGGAAATGGGGGATATTCTGAGATGTTAATGTCTTTCTTTGTTGCATTCATTTATTTTTTTTCTGTTATTAGAAATGCCTATAAATAAAGTATTCAAAAAAAATAAGTTTGTTGAACTGAATGATTATAATCTACAAAACCGCCAAGTTAAATAAACTTAAATAAGCAAGTTTTGGGAGACTCCAATACTCAATTAAATTGAGGCAACGAGTTTACTTAATTTAGTCCAGTCAACTTATTAGGGTTTTCAGTGTAGTTATATAAATTTTGTTTTCCAAGGCTTGAACGGAAGACGCTAGGAAAAAGAGATACGAAAAGAAGGGGCGGCCCGGAGGAATTACGCAAGATTGATTAACTAGAAGATCAGACGCGAGCAGGATAATTCTATCAGTTTCCTCTTTTGGTAAGAAGGCCTGAAAATTTAACTAAATTGAGTCTAAATTGAATTTGATTGTTGAGGCCGGACCTGATGTTTGGTCTTGGGCGATAATGATCAGCGAACACTTTTTGGACTGAGAGGAGGTGAGCGGCTGGGACAGCGTTGTGAGGCGAAATTATTAGGAAATCGTCGGGCAAATAGAGAAGGTAAGGAATGTCATAATTATTGGACAAAATTCTAGCATATGGCTTCTGACAGGGTGTCAAATATTTTGTGGTTGCTTTGCATTCAAAGGTTAAATGCACGGCGAAGCAGAATTTATTGCCCCAATGGATGCCACACAAATGCCACTGTTGGACTGGTGGGCATTAATTTAAAAATTGAAGAGCTGCTATGTCAACTTAGCCAACCATGCGGCGTGGCCAACGTTTTTAAAATATTATCGCTTGGTCGATATCGTAATAATGCGCAACGTATTCTTTAAGAGGAATAAGGCTGTTAAAGATAGGGAAGAGAGTTATGAGGGGCCGAAAGATCGATTATCAAGCGTTTTTTTAGGCAGGCAGATATGGTTTCTGAGGAAACGTTCGAAGGGAGGTGTTTAATTAGCTCGTCTACTATTTTAGGCTCTGCTAGAGCTGATTGAAGATTACAGATAAAATTTAGAGTGGGGAGAGATTCGAGACCAGGATTAAAGCCGTATTTTAGACCGGACAGAACAAAGTTGGTAAAGTTGGTGTCAGAGTGAAGAGACCATTCAAAAACCAGGCGAGAAAAATTTTAGATTTATGCATCTGGCAGATGCCTTTAACCAAGCGACATGCGGAACACTCGAGCCACACGCCTGTCAGTGCATAAGCCCCATAAGCCCCTCGGGAAACGAACCCACAAATCCCGCGCTGCCAGGGCAATGCTCCACCAACTGAGCTACGGAAACACTTTCCGTTATGAGAGATTTTATTTACAGGAGTCGAAAGAGTTATGTATTATTAATATTATACGAAGACTTTGGAACAGCACAGAGCGGATGTGGGCTCCGCCACAAATTGTAGACGTGGAGATAAGCGACAGCGCTGCCTCATACATTTCCCCACGTTAAAGAATATAGCGGACCTGTCTGTTAGACGAAATTGGGACATGTCTGCTTTTGAAGTCTCTGAAAGAGCGATCTGTGATAGCGGGCTGCGGGACGTAGTTAGTACATTTGACAGTTCAATTCCGGGCATGGGGAAAATGATTAATTGAAGGCAAGAGGTAGTAGAATTGTTAATTGATCTACAAATAGTGCACAAAATGAAGTGACTAAAGAATATACTGTTGGGGAGATCAGTGACCGCGGCGTCCAAATAGGGACGCTAATTACACTGGGCGATGCGGACTGCGCATTTGAATGAAAATCTCTTAAAATAAGTGTAAAAAAGCCTGCCGCCGTAAAGCAGGGCGAGCTCGGCAATTATAGATAATTAGGTTGCATCTTCTGTGAGAAAAACAAATTATCGACCGAACGCAATACAGAATTCGGGAAAGGACAGAATGCGATGCAGTTGGCAAAAGAGGTAGAGAAAAGACGAAATGAAGAACGCGTTGAGGAGGATTATAAAGAGACTGAGGCTGCGGCCTTTTGCGGAGGCAGGCGCACGCTGGAAATGGCTCCCGAAAGGGAAGGAGGAAGAGGCAAAATAGAAGTGGAAGGAGAAAAATGGTGGCGTCGGAGCGCAAGACGCTAGCGGAGGCGTCCTCACACTAGGGAATGCGCCTGGAGTTTGAAGTGTGCTGCTGCACCAGGGCGCTGGAAGGGGTCCGGGCATAGCAAGAGGCAGCCGGGGAAGCTGCAGGGCGCGAGGATGCGGGATGACGTGGAGGAAGACGGAGTGTGTCTCGCCGGCGGTGGCGAGGTAGATCTCGGCGTCCTTGGCGGGCGAGTGGGCGGGGCCAAATGCTGCGAGACTGTCATGTGACGGAGGTGACGGACGGCTATATATATATATATATATATACACGTCGTTGCGTGCTGATTGGTTGGATTACATGACTGTGCTCCTTCCGAACTTAGTTAATAAAACTTCATGAATCAATATGAACTTTTTTCTTTGCCTTAGACAAGCAGGGGGAACTAGAGAAGGGGGAAGACAGGGTACTGACCCAGAAAGGGTCATGTCTGTTAGATGATGACCACTCTACAATAAACTAAAGATTTCTATACAGTCATTAAATTACTGTGCAGTTTATTGCATAAACAGACACTGACACACATTTACAAATAACCCAAAACTTGGCATGTCAAGGAATGTTAGGAACCGTATTTAGAATATACACTGTAACAGATAATTCCTTAATTTATGTTCATTCTCATATGTTAATTTATGTTCCTTTGTTTTAATAGTTTAAAGAAATAAAATTATTAATAGATTAACCCACCCTGAAACATTTGACAGATATGGTAATACCCAAAATGTGACCTCTGCATTTAACCCTTCACTGGTGAGGAGTGAACGCACACCCGGAGCAGTGGGAAGCAATTAGGAGTTAGGTTCCTTGCTCAAGGGCACATCAGTTGCTACCTGCCAGCACCGAAATCAATTCTAATTACAAGCCCAACTCACTAAACAGTAGGCTACAACTGCCCCTTAGCTTGTTTGGACACTCAGATCATTGGATATTCTGAATAAGGTATTTACATGAAACAGAATTGATTAATACAGGCATGTGCCAGCTATCTTTTCCATATTTCTAGAAACCAGAATATTGACTTTTGAATACTGAATTTAGGCTTCTGCAATTGGGTTAAAGCATTTACGTGACACACATAACTGGAGTAAGACTACATTCTGAGAGCAGTCAGTATTTGTGTGTGCATATAAACGTGCACATTGTACATCAGGAACAGACAACACACAAACACACACATTTTCTCCTCTCATTACCATCCCTGCTATATGAATACAAAGATGATTTTCTTTTCAGGTTTTCTAAAAACTGCTGTAAAGATGTGACAGGACTTATCCTGCGTCCCCTTCGAGCCGGCTAAGTGGAAACACACTAAGAGATCGGTCAGCACAGACACGCTCCAGATGCCTGTGAATAAAACCACAAAATCCTGTTAGTGCGATTCAAAGGGGCATACTGTGGACAGGCTTGTGTGTGTCTGTATATGCATTTATGAGCGATAGGGTGTGTTTGGCTCAAGCAGAAGTTGAACATCTGATTAACATTTCAGATGTGTTTAATTTTAAGTTTATATATAATAAGACATGAAGGATTTATTTGATAATCACATCAGAACCCAATAATCAGCATTTCGAGTTGACCGGGGGAGAGCCTGATTATATGAGCTCTTATGTGTGTGTTCAACAGCAAGATTCAAAACAGAGGGATGTGAAAGCATTTTATTTGGATAGTCTGTCCAGTACATCCTCCAATAAATGTCCAACCAACTATCATTTACATGTGAGAAGTGTCAGTAGTGATTCTACTGATGAGATACAGTTCAATACATCCTCAGAGCTGTATAAAATTAAACCGTCTCATATATCGCAAGTAATTCATAAATTTGTGACTGCTGGGGAAAAAATTAGATCCTGCGTTTTTTTAAACTTTTATAATGAAAACTTATAAATAAAATAAATAAATAAATAAAACCAGAGCTTGCGTTTTTGTTCCTGTGAGATGCACAGAGCATCCACAAATGTGTTTTGCATGTGCTTTTAAAGTTTCAAAGTCATGTCCTGTTTCCAGTGTGTAAACTCCTGTGGCTGGTAATAGCAGAAGGGCATGTCAGCTTTGACTGAGGTTGAGTTATGATCCTGTTGTGAGAGTCATTCGGTCATTATCATAACAGGATACATGGTCCCTTCCCCAAAATGGCAAATATTAAAAGGTTGCATTACAACATCAGTGGTTTTTCAGTAAAACATGTAAGTGAGACATTTACCACTTTTACTGTAATATGTAGTAACCATGGTATTTTAAAACTGTATTCTGTAACTGTTTTGGTTATAAATGAACCAAAAATCAGTTATTGAGCAAGTACATTTGTAGTAATTTGAGCTATTGAGTCTGATTTGGCAGGAAATGTCAGTTTGATGGATAGTTTATCAGGTGTGTGTGCTGAGGATAATGGAGTGTTCGTAGCTTGGTCTTACAAATTTAGTGAGTTTCATCGTACATTATGCCATTCAGACTCATGTGAGTGTGTGTGTTTAAGAAATTTCTGTATTTCTTTGACTGACAGGCAGTGAGGGTGTATTGCTGGGATACTGTAAGTCAGTAAACACACAGTAGCCTAAATCTCACCCTACTGAAGCTTCAGTTAAACTGTGGTTTGTAAGAAGTAGCTAGTGTTGCTTTTCCTGCTAGAACACATCACAGTATATAAGGGTTTTACTGTTTGTATTACTCTGTTTGTTTGTGTGCATGGTGTTTTTTTGCAGGGAAAAGGAAACAAATAATAGGTTATAAAGTGTCCAAAATGTGTTATTTGATATTAACTAATAATTTTAAAAAACACACTCTCAGTGATGCTGCTACATTGACATGAAAAAACAACACAGAAGGACGCTTTGTTGTCCCTTTGTTATAGGGACGCTTTATTGTGCAGACAAAGGTTACACACAAATTAAAATTTTCTGCAAAATTCTGTGATGTAAGCAAACATTGACCAATAAGAGTTTAAAATTTCATGAGCGAGATTTGTTAAACTCTGGTCATCTAAATCTCACGATAACAGAATGAACTGATAAAAGCATTCCAGCTCATACACATAAACACACACTCCCCATTTACACTGTGTCCAGTCCACAGCTCTGCTGCATTTGTTCAGCAGTTGATCATTTTTATAGCCACACAGAGACTTGAGCAGTGTCATGCAAACAGACGAGACAACCCAAAGCAAACAGTCATTCATCTTGCTGCTGTGACGCTGGGCCCTGCGTGTGTTTATGAAACATGGCTGGGAGAGCACTCAGGTGCTTCTGAGCGCAAACCAATCACTCTCTGAGGCCAAACTCAGAAACTCAGCAGTGATCCATCTAAACAGGGTTCTGTTGTGATGTTCCAAGACATGTGTGCAGAATCATCACCACTAATCATGAAACCACTAAGGAATTCATTTTGTTCTTGTGTAATTAAATATGAATGGCGTGCCTCAAAGACTTCCATTGTCTGGGCCTCACTATACACATTTTGCCCTTTCTGTTTTTAAAAACTGGGAAACAAATTAGTGCCTGTAGTAATTAACAGCATGTCAAAGATGTTGTCCATTACCATTAAGTTGCATTTAACTCAGAACATTCCCTTGTGAATATGAAAGCATTGTAGCCTGCTGTGAATTTGAATGGTATGCACAAAATCTGTGGGCATCACAGTCCGATTTGCTTACATGTCGCCAAGGCTTCATTTTACTAAAGTGTCTGGAAGGACATTAGAGCAAAAGCAAAAGTGTGTGTGTATTCAACTCCTTGAACGAATTCTGACATTGCCAAAACCACTTTGGCAGGCTGAGTAAGAACAGGAGAAAGAGAGCGAGACATTCTGAGAAACACATTGGAGCTGATTTTGAATGGTCATGGAGACATTTCATCAACTGGACGTTTTGATGATTCAGTTTTTGTTTCTGAACCGGGAAGTGTTAATTCACGAGCAAAAGGTGCATTTAAAGTTTCACAAAGCCTCTTATTTCAACACAGGTCACTTCACAGACTGTCTGTCTGCTGGGACTGTCTGCTTTACTCCATAACAGTACATAATGTGTTGCAGACTGTATATATCAGACTGAACTGAAGGAAATATCAATCATTATCAGCCATTTTAGATGCTTCAACAGCTTAAATATATTGAAATATGTTGGTAAAATAACATATATTCATGATACCTGGCAACACTTCAGACAGTTAGAGCACAGTGTCTCCTAGTGGAACAAAGTCTTTTTCTGACATTTCTCTTTTTAGGAATTAACTTAAAATATTCCAAGTTTGCTGTAGACATTTTATTTATTTGTTTTTTTAATATATATTTCACTCATGGGTGGGGTGTGAGGGGCTGCTTTTTGACTGTTATATCTGTATCTGACATTGACCTTGATTTCTTTGATATCAAATCTAAAATAAAAAAAAATATATGCCTTTAATTTTAAAAGCAAAATCATTAACGCATATGAACTTAAGTGACATCCCATTGTTCATCCATAGGGTTTAATATGACGTTGGCCCACCCTTTGCAGCTATAACAGCTTCAACTATTCTGAAAAGACTTTCCACAAGGTTTAGGAGTGTGTTTATGGGAATTTTTGACCATTCTTCCAGAAGCACACTGTTCTCACAAAATTGGGAGCATGGAATTGTCCAAAATCTCTTGGTATGCTGAAGCACACCATAATTCCCCCTCCACCAAACTTCACAGTTGGCACAATGCAGTCAGACAAGTACTGTTTTCCTGGCAACCGCCAAACCCAGATTTGTTCATCAGATTCCCAAATGGAGAAGCATGATTCGTCACTCCAGAGAACGCATCTCCACTGCTCTAGAGTCCAGTGGCAGCGTGCTTTACACCACTGCATCCAATGCTTTGCATTGTACTTGGTAATGTATGTCTTGGATGCAGCTGCTAGGCCATGGCAGCCCATTCCATGAAGCGCTCTACGCACTGTTCTTGAGCTAATCTGAAGGCCACATGAACTTTGGAGGTCTAAAGCGATGGACTGCAGAAAGTTGGTGACCCCTGCGCGCTATGCGCCTCAGCATTCACTGACCCCTCTCTGTCATTTTATGTGGCCTACCACTTCATGGCTGAGTTGCTGTCATTCCCAATCACTTCCACTTTGTTATAATACCACTGACAGTTGACTGTGGAATATTTAGTAGTGAGGAAATTTCACGACTGGACTTGTTGCACAGGTGGCATCCTATCACAGTACCACTGTGAAGATTGTACATTTTAAATTAATATATGACCTTTATAAGTACACTAGCATATAGATATATAGGTTAAAAGTGAACAGACACAGTCTAAAGTTCCATTTTGTTATTTTATGGGTTCTTTAAGAGCAGTGAAACACTACTGCATTTGTTTTTTGCACCTGATCATGCTGTCTGTGTAATACACAGTGCAGTGTGAATGTGTGTAGACTTACTGCCCATCCTTTCCACTTCAAAGCTCACAGGTATGTGAATTCTCAAAAACAGAACACTTTTCTCCTGCTACACTTCTGTATGGAAACCCAATCTATCTAGGGGTCTGTTCTCATCCATGTCTACCTCCCCGAGAAGCAGCATGCTAAACAACAAAGCTCTGTTAAAAGCACTGGTTCTTAATAGGCTCTGCTTTAGGATTCAAAGATTACATCAAATGGAGAACCATCATTAAACTAAATATGTTCAGTCAAAGTAAATTTCATGTGGTTCTTTTACTAGAGGTCACATGGTAAAATACCTTCAGTGTTTTATTCTAGATTAAAATGGCCACTATATAAATATATATAAATACAAATATGATTAGATATTTACAGCATTTTTTTCAAAAACCCACCGTCTTATACGTTATATTCAAATGCTTATTAAATTTCCTTTTAATTAAGCTGTCATGACAGAGATTACAGCAGTCGATTTTTATTTAAAAATAGGAATTCCACCACAGCATGCCAACAGAGCAACTGCTGTGAGCTTTCCCCACTAATAGATTACAAAACATCAGACACCCTGCCTGTTATCTCCCCATCACAAACTGAACAAACAGTGACGTTCTAATATTCTGTTGTGGATCCACGTCTGAGACCATAAGTGAACATATTTATGTTTAACTTTTTTCCTCATTAAATTATGAGTTATTCATTAAATTTACTCATTAAATTATGAGCAAAAGGTTAAACTGAAAAGAAAAATGAACATTTCAGAATGACAGTACGAACCTGAGCTGGCATGAGCTTCACAGGTTTGTACAGAACCTGATGATCGATTTATTACACAAGAGAATCTTGTGTGTTGGAACTAAGAAAATCAGAATTTTGTACTTTAGAGTAAAAACTGATTTCTGATGATTAATTATTATTGATTATTATTTTCTAGCATAATTTGAGATAAAGAAAAACTTTGATACTATGATATCACTGCTGTCACATTTTATTTGCATTTTAAAAATATGGGTAGCACATTAGTATGGGCTGTCTGATGTTCTCTGTGAGCATCGCTCTAAACTTAGGGGTGCAGAGAGGATGCCGCGCAAGACAATAAATACTGCACACCTCATGTCTTACCAATCTCTTCTGTCTTCCTTCTTGGCTACTGTCACTACTGCTAAAAAGACATATTTTCATCACAGAATTAACAATGCTTCTAACTCACGCATGCTCTTTAAAACATTTTCTTCCCTCCTCTGTCCTCCACCTCCATCTTCAGCACTCTCTACTAATGACTTTGCTACATTCTTTCTCAACAAAACTGAAACAATCAATGCTCAATTCGCCACACCTCAAACTGACATACTTATTACGCCAGCAACACCACCAACGCTCACTTCTTTTTCTCAGCTCTCTGAGTCTGAGGTCTCCAAACTCATGTCATCTAGCCATCCTACCACCTGCCTGCTCAATCCGATTCCATCTCATCTCTTTCAAGCTATTTCTTCAGCAGTCACACCAGCACTTACTCATATAATTAACACATCACTTCACACTGGTATTTTCCCCACTACATTTAAGCAGGCTAGGGTAACCCCACTGCTAAAGAAACCCAACCTAGATCCAGCACTACTTAAAAACTACAGACCGGTATCCCTGCTTCCATTCATGGCCAAGATTCTGGAAAAAGTTGCGTTCAGTCAAGTCTCTGCCTTTCTCACTCAGAAAAACCTTTTGGATAACAACTAATCCGGCTTCAAGAAGGATCATTTGACTGAGACTGCACTGCTCTCGGTTGTTGAAGACCTTAGACGGACTCCAAGACCTAAAGCGGACTCCGAATCTTCAGTTCTTATCTTGCTGGATTTGTCAGACGCTTTTGACACTGTAAACTACCAGATCCTGCTGACTACCCTCAAATCACTAGGCGTTACAGGTACTGCACTCCAGTGGTTCAGATCTTACCTCTCTAACAGGTCATTCAGGGTGTCTTGGAGCGGAGAGGTGTCCAACCTGCAACATCTAGACACTGGGGTGCCCCAGGGATCAGTTCTTGGACCACTGCTCTTCTCCATCTACATGGTGTCCCTAGGATCCGTCATTCAGAAACATAGCTTTTCCTACCGTTGCTATGCTGATGACACCCAGCTCTACCTCTCTTTCCACCCTGATGATCCTACAGTACCGACTTGCATCTCAGCCTACATGAGTATCGTGTTGGATGAAGGACCATCACCTTCAACTCAACATTGCTAAAACAGAAATGCTTGCGGTTTTTCTTCATCACAACTTCTGAATCCAGATTGATGGGGCAACCATTACTCCTTCGATCAAACGCCTTGGAGTAATGATTGACAATCAACTGAGCTTCTCTGACCACATCTCCAGAACCGCTCGTTCCTGCAGATTTGCCCTCTACAACATCAGGAAGGTCAGACCCTTCCTATCGGAACATGCAGCACAACTCCTCATTCAAGCTCTTGTTTTCTCCAGACTGGACTACTGCAATGCTGTCCTCGCAGGACTTCCGGCTTGTACTATTAAGCCCCTGCAGTTGATTGAGAACGCGCAGTAGCTAGAGTGGCCTTTAATAAGCCCAAAAGAGCACACATAACTAAAAACTCAACTATTTCGTCTTCACTTCCTTAACTAATCAACTAACACACCGCCACCGCCACCACCTCTACTTCTACTTCTTTTATTACAAACAAAAAATAATAATATTTTGCCTTATACTGTGCTGAAATACCTGAGACCTGTCTATAGCACTTATTCATTGTTGCTCTTATAGTTGTTGAAATTGCTTCCTTGTCCTCATTTGTAAGTCGCTTTGGATAAAAGCGTCAGCTAAATGACTAAATGTAAATGTAAAATGTAAATGTATGGGGACCAATTCACACTTTGAATAAGCTGCCTATTAGCTTATTACATAGCATATTGGCTTTTTATTAGCACTTATAACGCACATATTATTCATATTATCCTTATTATTACCAGATTTGACATACTTAACCACTACAAGAACTACATTATTAAATATTATTGAGGAGTTTATTAAGGCAAAATGCATAGTTAATGGTGAAATATTTTCCTCATCTTAGTGTTACCGAAATAGGTTATTGAAATGTCTGTTGAATGTATTCAATTCCTAATAAATGGTTTTTGGAGGTTTGTGCGTTTGAAAATGACCAGTGAGTAAACTGATTTGCTTTAAAAATGTATTGGTATGGCTTATTGTCTCTATGACCTAGTCATACTTCTGTCTTCAGTACACACTCACAACGTCAGCTGCTCAAAACTGACAGAACTCAGTAGCCCTTTAGTTTACAGTTCTGTTCTACATGTACGTACAACATACTTACTATGTAACTGTGTAATTACTAGATACCAACCCTGAACCTAACATAAACCTAACTTAACCCATAATAAGTACATGTATTTAGCAGTATGTTGTTGGGTATGTACACTGTAAGTGCATTGTAAAATAAAGTGCAACCAAACTGTCTTTACCCTTCTGGAAAAGACTGTTTTCCAAGTGGTCAGCACCTGTGCCCCGACTACTTTTTTTGGACTAAAATGCGTCATACTGCTGCCAAGTAGTTCTCCTGCCTAAAGCAATATATGTAAATAACACTGCTTTCAGATGATTTCAGAATTATTCTTTTCATTAATCAAAGAAGAGTTGGCTTTCCTCTGAGCCAGGTGCAAAACATCAGTCTATTCAAAACTGTATTGGACGCTAAACTGAATTGCCATTAAAAGACATGGCATGCTTACATATCCAAACAGTGCATAAGCCTTTTCAAATGAAGCAATTAAAGAATCAAAAGGAGGAATTTGTGTGTTGAATTACAGTTTTTATTTTGGTGATGTGTTCATCTGACTTAACCTTTGATAAGGGATGAGACTTAAATCTACTAGAAGCATATCAAAGGATATTAATGCAGGCTTGGCAACTTTCCAGGGTAAGATCATTACCGATTCCATAAGTTATTAGGCATTATGTTTGGTTTAATTGCTTGGTCTGAATCCAAGTTCAGTTACCAGCCCTTCTCTTTATTTTACACATTTTTTTATATTATTTGGCTCTGAAACCTCGGTGTGTTTGCGTTATTGACATGAGCACCAGTGCGACCACTGTACCTAGGTAATGACTGGGGAAAAGCTGCCTAAGATCAGTGTCACTTTGATAGTGTCACTTTGATGTTATTACCGAAACTTAATGCACACAGAACAGCATTTGCATCTGTTTGGTGCGAATGCATTGTGAGAGATGCAAATAATGTGAGCTGCTTGCCTAATCCAATCTGTACAGGCAAGCAGCAACAACAAAAGCAGTAAAATATAGAAGATAGATTATGCATCATCAAAATGCTCCTTAAGTCATGTGTACCATTGTCTGTACTGCAGTTGCAATTAAATTAATGTCCTATTTTCAAGCAGACTGTGAAACTGTTTCTCACATCTGAGCTCATAAAATGCTTTCACAATAACTGAAACGAACGCTGTGCCCTTAAAGTACCCTTGAGTTCAACATGAAACAGCATGTTTACAACTGATAAAGGAGATTCAACAGTTCAGCGAGAAAATAAAAATAGGACATAATTTTATCCATTGGGTTTTGACTGGATTGTAAGGCTCAGGTGGGCTCCATTTAAGTATATAAAAAGCTTTTTTACATACACCAAATAATTTAAAGGATATAGTGTATCCTTTTTAATCATGCAGTATACAACCAGAAACATGCAATTAGAAACTGAATAGTATTAATTTCATGTTTACTTAAAGGACATGCCACAGTAGACATTGTTTCATTACAAGGACTACAAGGATCATGATCATTTTCATGTGCATAGATTCATGTCAGTTGGATTACCTCTAATCTGTTTAAGAAGCACACGTATGTGTTTGAATGATCATAACCCACAGGTAACACTCTATATCTGGGCCAACAAGGCTTTGGCCTGCCTTCCTCCCATGACGACCCTAGTGAAATCTTGGCAGATTGCGTGACATCGGCACTCTTATATATATGTGTACAGTGAACACATTTGGTCACGATTAACAGCGCCTGACTAGGAGATCAATCACTGCATTTTCTGACATCATCAATGACGTAGTGACTTGCATTGAAAGGACAAAGACATTATGAAGTCTGCCATGGCCACATGAAATGTGGACAATGTATTTTTAGAGTGTAACTTTATAAGGGTGGTCACAGTGTGAAGAGAACTGTAATTTACAAGACATTCATTTCTAGACAGGCTAGAATCAAATGCCATATTTGAATGAACACAGAAGCTTTTTTCCCACCAGTCTGTCTCATGACCCCTGAACTCGTGATCTTGGGTCACTGACATGACCTCACCTCTACTGCTGGTGACAGCCTGACTCCATGATTTAAACAAACAGACAGCCAAAACATGACATAACGCTTCACAAATGTCAGTGTCTGGGTTTGTAAAATCCTTCTGCCCTTGTTTAGATATTTTAGTCCCTACATTAGGATTAGCTTTTTTATTTTGACCTTTAAAATGTATTCCATTTTAGAGGTCAAAATAAAAAAGCTACAGGTGTGTGTTTAGCTGCATTTTACAAGGGCTTTGATTGTGACTTATCCATATTTAGAGTCTGAGCTATCCATGTTATAGTGAGCCAATGTGCATGGTTGATTTGATTATTCTTATCACGCAAACAGTGTTTACTCATAATGTTCTAGATTGGAAAAACTGATATGTTTGCTGCTACTTAAACTACAGCAGCTATTTATCATCAATTGAATAAATAGTTACCACTTGGAAAGCTCAACAGTCAGTGATTTGTTAACAGAGGGAGCAGTGGAAATTAGGTTTAAGAAGGGTGACTGATTTGTTCTCCTGTCATTACTCTGTAAATGTTACAGAAGTCTAAGCCAACAAAAATACATGATTTTATTCTTGATAATTATTGTAATTTTGTATTGGCTGAATCCCACGATCCAGGAAGATTTCCAAAAGGACTGTTTGGAACAATAGGTCAGCACAAAACAGCTGTTCTGGTTTGAAAACTAGTTTGAAGTTGTGGGTGAGCAAGACAGTTATCTTTAATTGCAATGGAAGGCTGGGAGAAAGGCCTGAGCTGGGAACACAAGATCACACACAAAAAAACTCATACCAGCCCATATAAATACAAAATGTAGGGAGATGCAACAATGAGTCATAATACCTGCCTAAAGGGACAAAACACTCTCACCTATGTGAAATTACGAAAAACCTACGTGAATTACACTGTACCAAATTAAAGTAGTAGAATAACAGTACATGGTTTGTTCAAACCAAGGAGGTCCATAATAACTGGAAAATAAGAATGGGAATACTATTAGTTTACATGAAATTATATCAATGGTAATTGAGAACATAAATAATTTTAAAATTATATTGCTGTATATTTTCATTGAAGAACCAGAAAAGGTTCAGCTGTAAACATCTGGTAGGGGAATCTCTGCTGACCCCAAAAGGTCTGGCAGAAGTTCAGGGCTCAATCAAACCACTAAAGACTGGTCACCAACTCAAGAATGGTTTTGCAGACATACAAGCAATAAAGACACTGTGTGTGTTCCTACCACAAGATGTGAATCAAGGCAAAGCAAGATTACTAGTTTGTGGTCCTTGGTGATAATATTAAAAATTGAATGGAAATTAACAGATGGACCTCAAGGTCTGAGCAGACTCTGTCACAGCCTCAACAATTTTAAAATTGTATCAAATTTTCTGTTTATGATGTGTGTGTTATATTTTTAAGGTACAAATTCTTTCTTTTATATCCAAGTTTAACATGCAGATTTAAATGAAGCATTTGTAGGCTGATTACCATAAAAGTGTAAATATTGTGACTGTGGCTGTCAGTTTCTGTTTTTTATTAATATATTATTAATATTTTTATTTATTAAAAATTAATAAGCGTATAATTTTATTTCTTTTAGATCATGAATAATATTAATATAAGTAAATAAGGACTGCGTATATGTTTGACATTGTCTGTGTAGTTCAGCAGCATGGAGATTTTTACAGACTGTAGAGAAGGAATATGTGACAGTTTTATTTCCAGTCTTGGCCTCATCTTGGTGCACTTGGTGTAATAAGACCATTTCTTGTCTTCTCTTTTCCCTTTCTGTGTGATGTATCCTCTGGATCATTTCTTTTAGGAAATAGGAGTGTCACTTAAAAAAGCAGGTCTTGGGTTTAAAATTTATTTTCAACATTTATTTTTGCTGGCAAACCTTTATTCATTTTGTACGTTTAATTGTATACATTTAATTGTACATTTGTACAATTAAAAGTGTACACTTTGCTGCATGGTGTAACCCAGGTTACTAGTGGGTAGTAGCAGAGACTAACAGAGAGATAGGGAATAGAGAATAATAGCAAATAATATCATAAGTATGAAAAATGCTGGCAGAATAAATAATTGCCTATAATTAAATGAACTATTTATGAATCTATAAATAAAAGTGAACTAACGCAGTGCGTTGTAGATCTTTCCTTTCCTCTGTGAACTTGAGGAGAATTAGTGATTCGGGAGTGAATATAAAAGACGTGAAGCAATTTAATATAATGATAACATAGTTTGTGTCGTGTATATATATTTTTAACAAATGATTAAGAGAAACGAGCACATGTGAGAGTTGTCGTTAACCATTTCCCATCGGAAGTTTTTCCTGTTTCTTCATATGTATGTTTGAATGAGTTTCCTTGGTGAGTTGATGTGATTTTCATATATTTTCATTACGATGTGGTTTAACGTCTTGTTAAAATTGTGTTTCTTAAATTAACCATTTATTTGGTTTGGTATAAATGATAAATAGAGACAAAATAATGGTAATTCATGTGAAAAACCAACATTAACATGCTTTGTGTTAAACAAAATAATTGTACGAATTATTGCATAGGATTCAAGTGGAATGCCTTTGCTGTTAAAAAGGGAATAGAGAAATCACACAAAGAAATTAAGTATACAGAGACATATGAATGGATCTAAATGCTTGTTTATTTAAAATTGTGTCAAACTGAATTAATGCATACATTGTAAAGTGCTAATTGTTATTTTGGCCTTGTTTCCAAGGCCAGTTTTTTTTTCTTCTTGGTTTTGTTCCGTGTGATGTTCTGTTGATGTTCAGCCGCTGATTGTGGTCTGCTTTGGATGCAAAGTGAGTGAAGTGTTAATCTTTCCTGGATTGTGGACCGTCTCAACTCTCTTCTGTTTGCATAACGGCAGAGTTGGACTGGCGAGCCGCTGTTAACCGAACCCTTTAAACATTCCTGCTTCGATAGAACCCAGAAATTGCATTTATTCATCTTCGAATGGTAGAAGTGGAATTTCATATCACTTTTCCTATTTCGGTATAGACTTTGATTGTTGATTTTACTGATTCCTGGACTGACATTATGAACTGATTGTTGTTCATCATAAGCATTGGACTCTGGGTAAATTTTGAAGTTTTAAGATTGAATGTACTTTTGTTTATTGGGTGTTTATTCTTCCAAATATTTTGTTGGAGGTTTATGGGTAAATGGTTAAAGTGTTGAATAATTAAACAAATCAAATCTGATCAAATTTAAGAACTTTTATTACTGTGGTAATTGTAAAATACAATCTTTTTTTTCATTCTTACCTCAAACCCTATGTCTGAGTATTCGCTGCTGTTGCAATATCTCTCTTCTGAAGAATCTATACTTCTGAGCTTACTGGTTCATTGATAAACAAATATAAGAAATATAAGAAATTCGGGTGTCATGGGTTACAATGGGCTGCTGGGTAATAGTCTCCTGTGAGGTCTAAACTAGTGTGAGCTTCTACTTACAGTCATACAATGTTTACGTGACACAGTTGATAAATATTGTATTGGTCAATTTAGTCCTGAAAGAAAACTGCATCCATGCGTGTGATGCTTTGTTTATAAATAAACACTGTATACAATGTGTATACGAACTCATCAGAGACTTCATCACTTCTTCCCTACCTGACACCTTGGACCTGCTACAGTTCGCATATCGTCCCAACCGGTCTACTGAGGATGCCATCGCACACCTCCATCATACAGCCCTGAGCCATCTGGACAGCAGGAAGAGGAATTATGTCAAAATGCTGTTTGTTGACTACAGTTCAGCGTTTAACACCATAATTCCTTCCACACTCACCACTAAGTTGGAGCCCATCCCTGTGCTGATGGATCTCCAGCTTCCTGCAAGACAGACCTCAGGCAGTACAGGTGGGCAACCATGTCTCACCCTCACTCACCCTCAGCACTGGAGCCCCCCAGGGTTGTGTTCTGAGCCCCCTGCTGTACTTATTGTACACCTTTGACTGCGTGGCCACTTCCAGCTCCACCAACATCATAAAGTTTGCGGACGATACTGTGGTGGTGGGCCTGATCTCCAATAACAATGAGACGGCCTACCTAGAGGTGATTAAAAACCTGGAGACATGGTGCCAGGTCAACAATCTCCTCCTGAACGTTAGCAAGACAAGGGAGATGATAGTGGACTTTAGCACAAAGCAGGAGAGGAGTTACCAGCCCCTCACCATCGACAGAACCCCAGTGGAGAGAGTGGACAGTTTCTGGTACCTAGGTGTTTACATCACGCAGGACCTGACATGGTCCTGTCACGTTAACACCCTGGTGAGGAGGACCCGACAGCGTCTTTATCATCTCAGATGGCTGAAGGACTTTAAACTGCCCTCAAAGGTGCTAAAGACATGCTACACCTGCACCATTGAGAGCATCCTAATGGGAAATATCACAGCCTGGTTTGGAACAGCACCAAACAGGACAGGCAAGCTCTCCACAGGGTGGTGCGATCAGCCGAGCGTACCATCCGCACCGAACTTCCTGACCTGGAGACTATATACAGCAAGCGGTGCTGGACCAAATCCAGAAAGATTATGAAGAACCTCAGCCATCCCAACAATGGACTCTTCTCTCTGTTGCGGTCAGGGAAACGTTTCGGTTCCCTGAAGGTGAACACAGAGAGAATGAGGAGGAGCTTCTTCCCGCAGGCCATTCGGGCCCTCAACCAGAACACCTAGGATCTGGACTTTCTGGACATATCCCCACACGACATAACACTCTACCTCAGTAATTGTTGCACATGCAAAAATTTGCACTACTTGTACTCTGCACTCAAACATCTACATACATATTCAGACATATACATTTACACATCTATATACATCTATACATATATATGGATATATTTTCATCTACACATTACACTGTATATACTGCCACACTTGTTTTTACTTTAAATCTTTACATTTTCAAACTTTAATTTTTTTAACTTTTAATTTTAACTTCTTTCTGTAAGACAGTCGTAAAAAGCATTTCACTACATGTCGTACTATGTATGATTTTGTATGTGACAAATAAAATTTGAATTTGTATAAATAGATGTAAATGAACAACTTTAGCTGCCTGCCAGGAAGTATATTATCGGTGCTCAGTAATCAGTGTTTAACTGGGTAGGTTGAGGCTAGTAGAACTCCATAGGGGTCAGTAGAGCTGATTACTTCAGTGGGAGAGGGTGGGTGACCGGCACACACACAGCAGTGCAGAACCAGCAGACCGGAGACACCAGCTCCGTCAACACCCATCAACATCTGGACACACCCCATCCAGATGTGCTTGGTCTCGCCTCTGCCACAACCACTCACCCTCTAAGGAGGGAAACCAAGAACTACTCATAGTAGTCATCTGTTAACTCTAGAGTATGGAAACTGAATGTACAGAGTCAGCCTTCCTGCACATGAACCCGAATATCTCTCCTGGGGCTGACTATTTAATATTTAAGGGAAAAGAAAAAGCAGAAATCTAATGAGTAGGAAATTTGTGCATTTAGGTCTATAGAGAAAGCTTTCAGACATTAAAAAGGTGTGGGGCCTTATGTGCTCACTTATTATTGTAATTATGACATGGTCACCATACACTTTCATTATATGGAAGAGAGCAACATTCTTCTTTGTTGCATGAAAATAAAAGTTAGGGTTAGTATACTATCCTTTTAAACATTTTAGCTATTTCACTTTTCCTTTTAGCATGTCCTTTCAGCTCCAATGTTACAGATTATTACCATCTTTAAATATTTTCTGCAGAATTCTGCAGGTTTTCCCACAAAATCAGTACAGAAAATGTTTCTGCCTGGGCTGCTTGGTAATGAGAAAAGTGAAAGCCCAAAGGGTGGATGAGAGGATGGAAAGAGAGAGAGTAAGAGAGAGAAGAAACCAACTCACATCGAAGCAGTAAATCCGCTTTCCTCATTCACAGCCTATAATTAAAGCCAAACGAGAATTTTGTGGCTCCCTGTTAGCTTTTTATTTTAGTCTACAAATGGAGAAAGGGTTATACCTCCACTCGGTTGTAAACACAGCTACATCCACAGCTTAAACACAAGATTTAATGTCACAAACTGTTTCAGAAAGACACTCTCTGCTAACCTCCATATAGAAGTCGGCAGTCCTTTGAAATTCCATCCAATATAAGGATTCACGCACAGGTTAAAACGTTATCCCTTGGATATCACTCTGTTCCCACAGCCACTGAATCTTTAGTGGTGCTACTGAACAGGGCCGATTTACTTCACCTAAACCTTTAGTGACTAACTAATTTAGTGGATGACTATAAGCAGGTCGCGGAAATAAGGTTACATGGGGTGAGTGTTAGTGAAATGTGCAGTAGTCTGGAATAAGGGGACTGGGGAGCTTGAGATTTATGGGAAGGATTTAGAAGGCACAAATCAAAATGGTCCCTGGTAATGGCTCCTCCACAGACCCATTTATTAGAGTTAGGACTCAGGAAGCTAAAGGACTATGTTGGTTTAGGTCAAAGACATCCAAGACCATTAAAAGTACATTAATGAGTTTAAATAATATTTAATTATATAATTTTTTAAATATTTAGTTTTATCTAGGTTATTTTAGTTTTATTCCTATTCAATAAAATCTCTAGGATTACAAGACAGTGCAACACACTATTATATAATTTACTCACTATATAATTTACGTTCTAAATAAACAGTCTTTTAAGTTTTTCAGTGTTATACTAATTATGTTAACTATTTTCTCAGATATCCACAATCAAAGTTAATTACATAACCTCTAAGTTACATTAATGGAGGAAGAAGTGGATGTTATTTAACTGTTTTAGTATGATTTTCTTAACCACCTATTACTGTTTCCAGTGTTTTTAGTTTGATTTTCCCATAACAATATGATTAATTAGTTAATTAATGCAATGAAATAAACAATTATTTTACATTTAATTTGTGTAATGTCAGTTTACATGCATACTAATATATTTAAAGTGGTATATAATTATCTATGTCTTGAGCTAACATAATAAAATAAAAATAATGAACAATCTTTTTTAATATTCACCTATATTAATTAATGCTAATAAATATTTTCGTTTACTGTTACTTGTTGATACCCAGTGCATTGCAAATTATCCCAAAATGTTAAAGTGTTACGGATTTTGCTTTATTTTATGTGTTTTGTTGTTACTGTTAATGTTATATTTGTATGTACAAGTTTTTTTATTTAGATACTTCCAGGCGTTTGAGTGTACATTAATGTAATGTAGAGTGTCTAAATGACAGATGTTAGATGCATGTGAAAGTTTCAGTTTGCTCCAGAGGAAAGTCCTGCTGATGAAGTGAGCAGTAAGCAGTGCTACTACTCGAGACTGAGCAGAGGTTACTGGATGTGAAACATTTCAGAAAAGCATAACTGAACTCTGAAATGCCAAAACTATGGAGGCAGTGGACATGAAAAACAAAGAAAAAACACTGTAGCCGCATTTACATGGACACTTTTATTTTATTTGGAATGAAATCAATGAGATCAATGAGCAACATCATGGTTTCTTTAAACGTCCAGTCTTGCTTCGCCATCTGACAACAACAGCCATTTAATTTTCAATCTGATAAAGTGTTTACATGTCTTCTAGATCAGATTAGAAAAGATTTAAACACAGCTAATGATATACAGTCATGAAAGAATAAAAAGAAGAAAAGAGGAGGAGGAAAAATGCAACAAAGACAGAGGTAATGTTACGGTAACGATGATATTATAAAAATAATATTTTGCTGTTTCCGAACAATGATTGATAACGAAAGTAGCTCGTGGGCGTGGTCGCATTAAAAATAATTAGATCAGACTGTAAGCTGTTTATATTGTATTTCATATGTTCAGTTCATTTTTTTGTATTTGTTTCTTTAATTCTAAGCTTTTTCTTTAATAAAAGAATGTCCAAGACAAAGCTATTAAGTTTCTTATGAGTATATGTACACTAGCAGTGGAATTTACTGCAATGCAACGGGGCACCACCTGAAATCTTGCCTAGGGCGCCAAATTGGTTAGGGCCGGGCCTGCCCTGGTGCCATGATACCTATGACTAAGGTTAGAACCCTGATCGGTGCTGGGGAAAAATCAGGAATCACAGCTGCGTTACATACATACCTGTTTTCCAACCCTGAACACCAATTAACCCTGTTAATTTCAAATATACACTTCAATAAAGTCATGTAGAATGTTTTTGGCTCATTTAAATGTAAACAACACTAACTTTACTGAATCACGCAATATCTTAACAAATCAAATACATTGTTTTATAGTTAGCGGAAGAAATGTATAGACCGTAGCTGAAGGAGGGACCTTGTCATTAAGACTATAGGACAGGCTGTTTGACATCAGCCAGTAAGCAACCAGTACAACCTAGCAATCAGAACAACCTAGTAACTGCATAGTAACAGGCTAAACACTTAAAACAACTTAACAACTGTATAGCAATTTTTCAGCAACAACTCTCAACATTCCAGCATTGTTTTGGTGAGTTTCACATGGGCATGCACCACTAACAGTTTCTTTATAAAATGTAAAAATATGGTTGTAACAACGAGTCAGAAGCGTTCGGATCCATGTGCAACGGTTTTAATAGAGAGGTAAATGCAAACTCACAAATGTTAAAACAGGCAGTGGTCACGGGCAGGCAGCATATAATCAAAAAGAATAAACAGGCGATAGGTCAGGGCAGGCAGAGAACATTCACGAAATCAAAAAACAGGCAATATCCAAAGGCAGGCAGCAATAAACATAAATCTAAAACAGGCAAAGGTCAAGACACAGCAGGGCAATAAATCACAATGGAGAAAACGCTCGGAATTGTTGCATTGGCAAACAAGACTTCACAATGATTCAGGAAATAGTTCAGTTTATATACACAATGGTTAATGATGAACAGGTGCTGCTTCCTGGTGAAATCAACGGTGAAATGGTTTATGGGAAATGTAGTTTGGTCTGGGTGATTAATATTCAGGAGACGGTTCACGCAGCGCACGCGTTGGAGAGGAGGCTGGAGCCTCCACCGTAACAATGGTTGACATTTATCTGTTATATTTTCTCTTTTCTGCAGATGGTTGGCATTCATTTAAACTTAATTATCTTAAAAATGTCTTGTTAACGAGAAAGACTGACCACCTAACACTCTGCCTGTCTTTATAAAATATGTATTCAAAAACAAGTCCAGAAATTACCACAGAGATCCATTGTAACCTGACACAAGGGGGGCTGCTGAAAATGAGCTGCTTTCGTGTCACATAGTAATGTTTTCATTTAAATGTTCTCCACTGTCATATTCAGATTTACAGCTACCATAATATAATTTATACAGATTCGTTCAAAGACAGAATTTACAGTTGCAGAGAATTAGCTGCAGCCTATACCAGCTGAACTTCTCAACCTCCTAAACCTCAAAGTTGCTTCTGTCTAAATCTCTTTGTGGTTTCTCATGAACATTTCTCATGAATTACCTCTAATTTTATATTATTAGTGGCTATTACATACTGTTTACATAATTTTTCCATCATGTCAACATTCTCTAACTGCTTTCCATTATTATTTTACTGTAAATATCCTAGAGGGAATATTCAGCACATTAAGTGAAATATAGCCACTTATGTAGACATGCCATAACATAGTGAAGGCAGATCACCCCATACACTGACATAAAAGAGACATTATTATGGATAGTTGGATGGAATCTGATGAAACAACATTTAAAGTTGCTTCTAAAATGCTGATAAATGCACACATGTGAATGCATGTGCTACTGTCTGTTGCTTGGTAACTATAATCAGCCTACAGTTAAGACCATAAAATATATTACCTGGCAGAGTTGTTTATGATTGTTGTTTTTAATAATTATTCAGTAGTTATTTGTTAACAATTTATGACATTTATGATACTGTTGTCATCATTTAATAAAAGTATTTTACCACAATTAAGCGGTACAGAGACTCTCCTTATTAACTATGGCCATTGTATGTTCCTTAAACCACACCACATACAATAATACTAGATGTGGTGTGTGTAGGACTTTGGAAAAATCATTGGCAAAAAGCCTGAGGTTATGAATCTGTTAGGAGTCCGGACTGTTATTTTAAAGTGCGTTGTCTGTCTTTGGTTTTCACTGTCTTCACTTCCTGTTTTGTAATCCTCATCACCTGTTGCACTTTGATTAGTTTGTCAATTTAAGTTCCTTGTTTGTATGTTTAAGTTGTTGGTGATTGTTGATGTTTGGTGTGGATTGTTTTTGTTGAATATTGCTATTGTATGTTTTCTGGTTTTTGGACTTTGGGTCTTGGACTTTGGATTTACCTGTGTTCTCGTGTTTCCTGTTTTGGATCGTGTTTGTTTCACGCTGCTGTTTGCACTTGCACTTGTTTATTTTGTACGGTTAGTGTTTGTGTTAATTTATGTTCGGCACTATTCAATATTCTGGTCTATTTAGCTACTGTTTTTATCACAAACACTACCGCTCACCGTAACAGAATCTAATTATGCTATAAATTGGGCATTTTTGTGTTACATTTCTGAAAGTGGAAGTAGTTTTTACAAAGAGAACTGTTTCAGTAGAAGTATGTATTCAGTGGCAAACTGTGTTAATGTGTGGTATAGATGCTAAAAATCACTTGAAAATACACAATGCGCTGCAAGCATTTTTAATGGTAATGTATGAGTGGTTTAGTTTTGGTTTCCAAAAACTGAAAGCCAATTATTATAGCTCAAATAGCAAGTGGTATCACCTACCACAAAAACACGTCAGCTAACTCCAAAAAAACAGGCAACATAGCAGTTCCATGACTAGCAATATGCTACAACAAGCATACGTTTGATTATTGCTGTTGATCTAACAGAATATTAAAATTTGGTGCATAATTTGTTTTTCTAGCGTTTGTGGATAGTACAACCAGCACTCCCAGACCACTAAATTAGGGACTCTTATCTGTATCCAGGGACAGATTATTGTGGGTTTGGGGAGTGTTTTTTTTTTACATGGATCAGTAAGCAAGCACCCAGAACATCTTGGCAACCACGATAACACTTCCTGGCAACAGATTAATGATGTTTTTAGACCTGTAGACAGTTTGCTTTGTTCTGAAACAGGGACTAAATTGTTACAATGTTACATTTCTTGGTTTGGTTCGCTTTCACAAGGCAACATTTTTAAACTGACCACAATTTGTTAGTACAACTCATGTGAGGTCACAGTGAGGGTTATTTTCAGGGAGTCTGCTCATAGCGGTCATTCATCAGGATAGATAGACATCTGTGGACATAGCATGGCTTTCCTTGTAGTTGTTGTAAAATTATTTTACCATTTGAGCAGAAATCAAGGTCAAAGAGGTAATTAAGTAGGCATCAATATCTTGCTGTCTAAGGATCAGTCTGATGCCATCAAAATGAGGAAATAGTAAATAACTTAATCTGGCTTCATGATTTTGAATAAAGCTGTTTTTGACTAAATAGGAAGTTTAGAGTTTTGAATATTATAGTATGTTTTCACAATACAATGACCTCTTATATATCATAAGATCAAAGAAAATGTGATTCTTTAGTTCATGACCCCTTTAATTTTAACAAGCTATAGCCATGTGCATGTCATGAATGTTGCTTTCACTCTGCAACGACTAACAATATAGCTCAAGTCCAAAGGTGCTTTTTAATAAATTTGACAGCCTGCTTGTGTGTGCATTGTACTTACATACACAACATAAATTTATTTAAGTGTGAGGGTCTATGATGCTTCTCCCCTGGAGTTAGGCAGTGTGTATTGTAGCGTGTGCGTTTATGTTTCAAGTCTGAGACGCTTCCGATTCTGGTAACTTTGTGGATCGAGCCAGCGCAGACTGTTCACATAAACTGTGAGTGCTGATAGAACTTTGAGTTCTACAATGTGTAGGCCGAGCATACCCACACACGTGCCGATGTGCTCTCGCTCGCCAAGGTGTGTGTGTGTGGGTGTGTGGGTGGGTGGGTGTGTGTGTGTGGAAGTAGAAGTAGAAGCTCAATTTCACTAACAAAGAAGTTACCAGGTTTTGAGACATGGTATTATGATATTAAGAAAGTCTTATGCACAGAGTTATTGTAGTACCATAGTAATCCATTAAGTAACAAATAAATGGCATGGTGCATGATTATATTTATTAATACACAATGAAACTACATGGTATGCTTTTGTAGTGGTCTCAGTTTGGTTTTCAAATGTGTACAGCTTTTTCTGTAGTAAATGCCCTGCAGTAAAAGTTTTTTGTGTTTCACAAAGGAAAGGATATAGGTATATATTATACAGGTTTGTTTAGGTGAACTATATAGAGGGGAAATGGGATAAAATTGGAAGAAAAATAAGCCGTTATTCAGCCCTCCACATAAAAGCACAGTGCTCATTTCTGTCTTGAGCAGCTATGCTGAGTGAGGATTTATGTACTATTTATGTTTTTGGGAAGAATTAAGATTCCAGCATGGCCAAGACTCCCCACACAATCCACATCCCAATACTGCACACACACACAAAACATAACAGGACTCACTGACTCACACACCACAGTCTGCAAACATTCATTTCAGATTGTCTGGGCCCGACAAAAGTACACATACACCCTAAACCCTGTGGATGTACACATTTGCACACATGTAGAGTAGGTTACAGTATAAAATATGTCATGTGTGTGTTTTTGCTGATGTGTATCTGGTTTTGTTGGTTTTCTGGTGCCTGTGTACCTGCAGTGTGTGTGCGCTCTAAGCCAGCTAACAGATGATATAACAATCTGTTATTTTGATTATTCAGACTGGAGTTCTGTTTTTATGTCACACACTCCTGCACATACTGCAGCAGTTCTGCTCATAGAGAACCTTTTAAAAACTTGTTCGCTATCACCCTGCATGGGATGAAACTGTTACGCAGATTTACACTGACATTCCTGCCAGTCTGGTATTTTGTAAGCATTTCATTTTTAACATAAACTGAGCAGAACATTTGTATTTGTTGTTTTATGGCAATGCAGTTCTACATACTCTTAGACCATTAAACATGCCACAGATGAAGGGGTTTTCTTAAGCACATAACAAAAGTGAAGTGAATGCTACTTATCCAATCAGAATTTAGATCCAAAACTTACACATAGTTTTGCTTACATTGTTTGAAATTTAAAACATTAATTTTGAAATTATAATTTGATTATTAAATACAAATTAACTATACTGTACACCAATTAACAGAGTGTTCACGTTGCATTGATTATCACTGCCTGGGATTCCTTAGTTATAATTTTAAGGTGCTGGGGAATAATTTGTGTGTCTTATAAATCTGGAGCAGGATAAAAATGACTTCATTGCTGCTTTTAGGTTAGCATTATAATATCTATAAATGACGAGGAATAAGGGCATGGGGTTTGGTTTAAATGCTCCTGTAGATATCATTCTCTCACACACAAATGTGTGGTTGAGACCGACCCAGAAGTGCCCACCTAAAAACTGGCACGAAAAAGGTGCTTGAGGTTTTGGGATTAGATTCCATTGGTATGGCACACGTGTTACACTTAAGTCTTTCTCCCACTCCAATGCTAAATACTGGTCTGCTAAACTTGGCCAGCAGTCCTTTGAATATCATTGAGCTACTGTCTCAGTACACCAATATCAGCTGCGAGATCCTAAGGTATAAGGAGGAAAATTGCTGCTTTCATGTGCAATTATATGGCAGTTTTTGCTAAGGCAATCAGCACTGTATTAAACTTGTTTGCTAACATACATATAACTTTAGTATATTCTTCAGCAGGATATCCCACATCTACTTCCCTTCGAGTCTCGGCATTCACTCCACTTCCCTTCGAGTCTCGGTATTCACTCCACTTCCTTTCCAGATATTGACCTTCCAGCTATCTCTCTCTCTCTTTTCCTCCCCCTCTCTATTTTCCTCTTCCCATTTTTCTTGCCAGATGACAGGACGCTTTGACATCTGCTGATGATCTAATGCAGCCCGTCAGGTCCAAATCCAACAAAATAAAAGCAAAAGCGCTCACGCTAAATGTCTCTTTTCCTCAACGTTTCATTAGAGACCGGGCTGCCTGCCCTCCGCAACCTCACTTCAGTCATTTTCATTGCTCTGTAAATATTGCTGATGATAGGAGATAGAATCCAAAGAAACGTTCGTCAAAGGATCTTGGGGAAAAACGCATGATTATGTGTGCTACTGCGTTCAGCGTGATATTAACCCAGCGCAAATGAAGCATTGTGGTTTTGGTGTTCACATATCAGCCGTGATAAATAGAAAATTGAATGTAACGCATCTGTCCATATAACTCGTATATGCACACCTTCCACAACAAAGAACAACATTGTGAAGTATTTTCTAACAAGCATCCTGAACTACAACCCCCTCACCACCCCTTCCGGCAGGTCTCAGTGCTGTTCAATTGGGAGCATTCCACTGAGACCACGCTTGTTTGTATTTCTGGGATCAGTTAAAATCATGCATATAATAAGGAGAAAATGGCTTTTAAGCTTGCCTGTAGGAAACATTGCCCAATGAACCATTATCCTTTATTAAAGACAGAACCCAGAGTTCCAGGAGACATGAGAATACAGTCTGGAAGGTCTCTGTTGATCTCTGATCAGTATGCCTGTTCTTTATTCATATCTGTCTCTCTACATGTGTACCTTAAAGCCAGATAATCATCTTCACCAGGACTTGTCTGCAGTGATTTGTTTTGCTAATAATAGCATACAATGTCTGCCTGGAAGAGAGAGCACTGGGTTTATTTTGTCCTTTGATTTACACATAACACAGAGATAAATGAGATCAACACAACTCTGGAAAGTTCATGAATAACATCAAAATTACTAAATCTTTAAAAATGGCAATATTACTGAAGATACTATATTCAGTAATATTGGCATTTTTAGAGATTTAGTAATTCCGATGTTAATATTGGCATTTTTGGAGATTTAATAATTCCAATGTTATTCTTGAACTTTCCAGAGTTGTGTTGATCTCATTCTATCTCCTATCATTATATATATATAGCCAATATATATGTTAATATTATGACTGAGGGCAGCATGTATAGAGCAATAATTCCCAGCACAAGTCCCCTACAAGGTGTTTTACTGAGATACTGATCCTCTCTACAGCAGGACTCTCTATCAACACAGCATTTGATTGACAGCCTAATATTGCTTTTTTGCCTAAGCCACTAAAGTTACTAAATATGCTACAAAAGAGACGCAAAACCTTTATAGAGACTTCTATACAATTTATACTATTCATTTTTTAACCTCTAAATTTTCATGCACTGAATCAGACTTACCAATGCTACAGATGAGAGGCGGGGCAGTGTGTTGTTTCCATTAGCTTTGACTGAACATGGACAATACAATGTCAAATAGTGATGTGTATACTTGAATACTGTAAACTACTGACAAAGTTGTTCCTGTAAAAACCGGACTGTTTTAAAAAGTGAAAAAAACTGTAAACTACTGACAAAATTGTTCCTGTAAAAACCGAACTGTTTTAAAAGCAGCTATGCTAGTGTCACACTAATGAATAATGCATTTCTAAAGACCCCTCTGCACTTCTAAAGACCCCTCTGTCAAACTTCTGAAGTTTGCAGATGACACCACTGTCATCGGTCTCATCCGGGATGGCGACGAATCTGCTTACAGACAGGAAGTTGAGCAGCCGTCTCTCTGGTGCAGTCGCACCACCTGGAGTTTAACACGCTCAAAACTGTAGAGATGACAGTGGACTTCCGGAGAAACCCCCCTGCACTCCCCCCTCTCACCATCATGGACAGCACTGTGGCTGCAGTGGACTCAT
>JAZGTJ010005064.1:7441-28667 GCA_036877575.1 Botia almorhae
TTTTTGCCTTTGATCTCAGATGCTGTGGCTGGTGTTCCCAATTACGGCTTGCAAATGCCAATTCTCAGATCACTGCAACAATCAGCTACAAGAGCTTTTGATGCAGCGATCTGAACAGCGCCGTGATGCTCTTTTAATTATCTGTCGCTGGACTCACCCGTGGGCCCTCGGAGCCGAGGAGGTCACTTGCGAGACATTTAGTGTTATTGATTACTGATAAAACAGAGCAGTGTAGCTCCGTGTAGCTTGAGAAAAGGTCGGCACTGTTAGCTAGAGATATATTCAGGGTGGACTTATTGGACCTCATTTAAAGTTTTCGGGTCACTTACCGCACCTGCGCCTTTAATATCCTGTTGACAGTTTTATCACGCTCAGTGTGGTTCCACTGTTCTGCAATGTTAAGCAATCGTTTTTTATTAAATAAACGGGTGTTTATTTCTTTTGTTTACTTGGATAAAATAACTCGTCATGGTTTCAATCTGCTGGTTCCGCAGGTTAAAGTGAGCCCGGCTATGTGTCTGATATCACCACATGTTTGGGCAGGTGCTTCTGCGCGGAGCTGCCGGTCTTTCCTGCAGGCCACCTGCTCCAGCTCGACATGCTACTTCTTTTAAATTGGGCCTCGGGACAGCTCAAGCACACACGTCCTCATTCTTTCTCATCCCATAGGGCTTCCCTTCTCCGTTCTGTCAGCGTTTTCCCTTTTCATCTCTAGCTGTAGGGGAAAGCACCTGTCATGTCCAGCGGGACGTCAGGCCTCCGTTGAGATCCACAATTAGCGCCTGAGGTCTCACACTGCTGAATCACTCTGCGGTTGGTTGAGTAGCTACTCTGGCAGAGCACAATCTGAAGATGCTAAACGTGAGGTTAAATCCTGCTGAAGAAGTGGAGGTGCTAGATGATTAGCACAAGGGTGAATGGAGCCGTAGATGCAGTGGCATTTTGAACATCACACAGTGAAACGAAAGTTCGTTGTTAGCGGTTAGCTGACTGAAGGAATCTGGAGTTCAAGTGTAAATGTCTGAAGTCTCAATCTGACAAAGATGTTTTCCACAGCAAATGGCTAGTTTGAATATTTTTTTTAATGTTTGTTTTTGGTTTAAAGGGGCTGCTGTCAACAGTAGCTCAGTGGTTAGAGCATGGTGTTAACAACGCCAAGGTCATGGGTTCGATCCCAGGGATAAATGCAATGTAGTATAGTATAATGCAATGTAAGTCGCTTTGGATAAAAGTGTCTGCCAAATGCATAAATATAAAATATAAGCATTTACCAGCACGTTAAATGTAAGTCACAATATTCAATGTGAATTAGTAAGTAGTGATTTGTTTTGAAGTTTTCATGGCCATTAACTTCTGTTCTGAATTCTCAAACATTGCCACCCTTTCCTTTTTCCTTCTCTTGTTTTTCGTAACTTCTGTTTGTTTTCACACCCTGAGAAAATGGCCCGAGGTGGAAAATATTACACTTCACTTTTGTCGTCGTCTATTAAAGGCACCTCACTGCCAGCAGGGTTTTCTTGCCTTCAGACGTGTGTGGAACGGCCGCGCTGCTTCATTTGTCAATTTTGCTGGGTGGTTGATGGTTTCAATTAGGCTTACCAGCACGCCAAGACCCCCCTGCTTTCAGGACCCCTTTGGGGACTTCTGCCACACTTTGTGTTTCTCAGACAGCATGAAAGGATTGTGGGTAGGCTCATAAAAAGGGCTTTCTTTTTAAGTTCCAGTGCTGGATGGGGGATCTTAGGCTTTTTTTGTCTGTTAGATGAAGTCTTTCTTCTCCTGGACATCCTCTGCTGTTAGCAACCGTGAACGCTTTGGCATGGACACCTGAAACATGGCCTTAGGAATCTTCATGGAGAAATAATGAGCTTTCCCACGACACTTCCAGCCAAGTCGTCCATCATTTGAAGGCTTTGCGAGGCCGTCTATGGGGAGTGCCCATGTGATTTGCCAACTGTACCGAAACTGTTTAAAGAGGGTTGATGTGTGATGTTTCTTGGTCCGTCTGATGTGTATTTTTCTTTGACATGTTATTTCGACATTGTCAGTTGGCTACCGCCCAGGAGGGTTTCAAAACCACCTTCTGATTGGCAGCTGGAGATTAGAAAGATGGAAAACGGTTCAAGGTTGGCGTTTAATCTAATAACATTAAATAACATTTTCTCCAAGTTTCATTCATCTGGTTTTCTATTAAAATTTAGTTTTACGCTGTCTTTCAAATGCAATTCTTATTATAATGCCAAGTAGGACGTGTTCCTAATCAAGATGTTGTGTTATTCCTGGAGCTACAATCCTGTTACACTCTTTTTCACTGCAGAGTTTATATTTACATTTATGCATTTAAGCAGATTTTTCCTTATTCTAAGCAACTTGCATTGCATTCAAGGCATACATTTAATCAGTTCATGAATTCCGTGGAAATCAAACCCTTGACCTCTGTTGCCGGTGCCATGCTCCACAGTTTGAGGTAGAAGAAAGCTTTCATTTGTACACAGTACAGCAAAATTGCCGTTGCTTAACTAATGTGTGTGAAAATGATCAGGGTAGTGAAGGAGCAGATATAGCATTAAATATTAAAACCAAAGGGCAGCGCGTTTTAGCCGAAACGAACTGGACAGTAGGTAATTTATAACACAGTCCCCATTTTCTTTCACCTTTCTATTGCTTATTTTTTATTTTATTGTTTTTATTATTGTATTATTTTTATTAAAAATATATAAAAAAACTGAGTCATTAACAGAAATGAAAGACAGGTACAGGACGCTAACTGTGGTTTCAACATATAGAGTAAGAACAGAGTCTTCAGTAAGTGTGTAATCAAAATCTGGGATCAGACCAAGTATGGACCTAGACTAGAGTTGGTGTTCGACCCAGTGGTGTAGAAATAAGCTCAACAATGATCCTTTTCAATATACGGTGTGTGAAAAATGTTCACATGATGCTTCTCGTTAAATATCTTACCCTATGAGCTGCATTTAGAGCACAAGTTCTGTTCTTGCAGCTCAGTCTAAATGTGAGTAATGACGGATGTTTTGTACAGCTCTCCTACATCCATCTTCAGTTGTGACTCTCATCCACAGGTGACCACCCTGGTCAACACCAGTAATAAAGGCCCATCCGGAAAGAAAAAGGGCCGCTCCAAGAAGGCTCACGTTCTGGCTGTGTCCGTGGAGCAGGCGACTCAGAACTTTCTAGAAAAAGGTGAGCAGATCGCTAAGGACAGCCAGGACCTGAAGGAGGAGCTTATCGCTGCCGTCGAGGATGTGCGCAAGCAAGGTGAGCATTTCTCTCACAACATTGTCAACGTGTGACTGTGGATCTAAACAAACGTTTAAGAATGAAAGGGGGCAGACTGTAGTATAGTCACATCACGTGACTCAAGTCACCAACGTGCCATGGGCATGACTTTAGTCTTTAGCTGATGTGCTGGAGTTTTTAAGACAGCTAGGCTGAAGCTTTCTTTGGAAGTTTGTCCAAGTCCTGTCATTATGTCTTATCTGACAGAACACCACTCTTGACCGTTTTTATGATTGTTTCCAGACTCTCTCCAGAACACTTTCATACTCCCTGGTCTGGACTGCAGGTAGTGTTTGCTCAGCCATATTACCTCCATGAAAATGGCAAACAGTTAATGATGGTTTTTCACAGATCATTAATCATCTCAGAAACAGTCAAAGAGCAATTATGAGGTTTTGGAGAAGAGAGAATGCCACTGAAAACTCCAAAAGCTGAGAAGTATTAACTTTGTAGCAGGAATCTATCTTTATGTAGTAGTAATAATAATCTGTTTATACTCTGATTATGATGTTTGTTTTCTTTTAAGGGCTGTTTTAAGGGACTAAAAGTAAGATATTCATTTTGATTAAATTATTTGCCTGTCAATTATTAATGGCATCCTGGGGTGGATCTGCGTCTCTTTCTGAGATTTAAAATTATGAACTGATTTATAAAGAAAATAAATAAAAATTGTAGCATATCAAGTTTTGAACATTTGTTTTTACATTTTTTACACAGAAAAGCTACTTGATTCGTTACACAAAACAAAGCAATTTGATTGGTTCTTTCAGGCATTTGCTTGTGTTTGATTGGCCACATAATCAGTGTCGTTTCTAGAGTAGGGCAGGATGTGCAGACCAGGGGTTTGGCTGTTTACCATGCCGGTAGATGTCACGTCTTTCTACTGAGAGCCATTCGAATCCTGCAGTGACCTTCTTCTTGTGCAGACCAACAATCCTCGTTTGCATTGTTTGTTTGGCTTTTATTACAATGAGCTAAATACAGTATAGTTACTGTAATGTAGGAACACACTTAAATTCAGTGGAAAAATCAATACCAATGGAAGCTAAACAAAATACACTTATGGTCAAGATACAGAAAACAAGCCCAAACAGTATGAATGTTTGCTTCAGAGGGAATAATGTTTTTACTGGGCAACAAGACAAGGGTGATTATAATAAGGATGCAGTATAGCACTTCTGTGGGAAGGTGAGATTTTAAAGAACATCAGATTTGGCCTGTTTGTTTCCTTGTCTTGTTGTTTTACATAATGTTATGTCAGAAAAGAAGCTAGCAACAGATTTATAGATCTGCTTGTTTGGTTTTATAATTGACTGTCTGTGGCGTAATTGATCTCTGTTTGAAAGTTTTAGCAGGTAGTTTATCCTTTTCAGTGAAAGAATAAATAAATAACAAACGAACACACAAGGCAATTTGATAAAAAATTCAATTGCTTTAATTTTGTCACCTGTACAAATATTTTCTTGTGCCACAAAAAAACACACCCCTTCACACACTCACACTTCACACATCTAACAGGCCTGCAGTCCTGGGTCCCGTTAGCCTCTTGGACCATTACGTCCGGTCTGTGTTCATTAACCTCATTCTGGCTGAAGGTCAGATTGCTAATGGTCCACACAGAGTATCTTGACACTTCATGTGGTCCCTGCAGCTGTGGTTTGGCTCCATCTTAATCTGTCAGTACTGCAGGTTTGTGAACAGAAATCATTCTAGTAAATATTTGAAACAGATATAGCTATATTTAAACGACCAATATCCTTTATCTATTTAAATAAAACTAATATTCTTTAGCTATTAAAGTAAAACCAATATGAACCATGATTTGTGCTGTAAGTCAGTGGCAGGTGGCTGTAGAGAATTCTGGAGTGCATTTTCAGGGACAAACATGACAACCACGAGCGCATGATGAGTCATTCATAGTTTTGGTTTGTTTTTATAAAAGCAAAAATAAAATGTGTATAACTTCCAAAAGTTGATTTTGTTGAGTTTTAAGAGTGCAATAGCATGCCCAGGTGGTTGTATTGATGTAAAATGACTTTAGGTTGGTGAGACATTTTAATATTCCCTCCTAACAACTTTCTCAGACAGACTATATCTCAAGGTGGCTGTTATGGGCAGTTTTGCTTCTAAATCACAGCATCAACACATTAAGCAGTGCTTGGACAATACATATTTTTCTAGTAGTCACATTCTCGTCATACACACAAATGTTTATATTAATTATAAAGTAATGTGTAACGTGTGTTGTAGTTATTAACAGTTCAGTCAACCTTAAATTCATAAACCATTTTCAATCTTGTTATCCCTAATTAGTTTTACGAATATACATTTTTAATGAACAATAAAATTTGCAATAATATCATGTATTCTGTGTGTTGTACGTATTTCATAATTGTCCTGTTTTCTGCACGTCTGGGTCTAATACTTCCATAATATTAGCCCCGGTTTTGCATACTTTCGGAATGTACAGTGTGTCTCCACTACTGCGAACCAGACACCTGAATCAGCACTTTAAAATGCCACGTGTTGGCTTGACTACACAAACAGCAGATGATGAACGTTTTGTGAATGAGGTTCACATATACGTGAGATGTGACCTCGTATGTGTGATGCAGTAGTGCATATCTGCATAACTGCAGATAATTAAGTCATGCCATGATTTGTTTTATATGCATATTGTGCCAAGATCACGTGTGCTTAATGCATGATGCGCAGTAGTTGCACCTGTTGAGTAAATTCACCCCAAACGTCTATTCTATACAAGAATTCCTCAGTTATGTGTTTGTGTGCTGAGATGACTTCAAAACGTCAATGATGGAAAAAATGACACCTTCTGGTGGTAAAGCTGGAAGGTGAAACTGCCAAAACAGTGGAGAGAGCCAGAGGACAGTAGTGTCATGGGACGACAGAGAAATGCTGTTAAGAATAGCTGGCGTTCTGTCACTTCAGTTTAGTGAGAGAATCGCACAGCAGAACACACTCACCCAAAAGCACCTCCATATTTATGGGTTCATGCAAGGATTCACACGCACGCACGCACACACACACGCACACACACACACACACACACACACACACACACACACACACACACAGAGCCAGGACAATACTATGGAAGCACAGAGGCTTAACATAATTTTCATAAGCATGATGTTTGTATTGTCAGGAACTTTTCGTTCTGTATATGGTTCTCTGACTCAGATGGTCTGATTGTGACCTGTTGTTAATGACCTCTGTCTCGCCCGCGGCTCACATGGAAGTTGGGAGGTCTAGTTAATTTAGGCCCTTTATTTGTTTGTCAGTGAAGCAGCGTGCAGCTAGAATACCACAAACAAGCAGCACACTTTCTTTAGAAAATAAATTCTTTGAGGCTGCAAGAAGTAACTTGTTTTTGGTTAAAAATGAACAACAATCTGTTAAGCAGACACAATACTGCAGATCCATGTTCAAAATGATTTCCATATCTAACCTCTATTCACTATGGTACATTTATAGTAATTATTTAGTGTATTTATTTATAGTGTATTATAGATCTGGCTACTGTATTGTGTGTGTGTGTGTGTGTGTGTGTGTATGTGTAGCTGCTATAGATAGTGGAGTTTAGCTTGTCTATATAGCTGTTGCTTAGAATTAAGCATTCATGTTATGAGCAAGTAGCTTGCAGTTCTATTTATATATATATATATATATATAATTGCATATATATCTCTGTCTATGTCTCTCTCTCTATCTCTCTCCATTTAACTCATCTATACAAAAGAAAACAAACAGAACAACAAAACCACCAACAACAGGTTTCTTAGGGCAGCTGAAGTGTCACCAGCAGCCAGAGGCCTCAGGTGTTAGAAATAATCCGTCTCCAGCCTCATCTATGCTCAGGGAAAGAAACAAAATAAATGAATTATGAGTGACAAATATGCCTGTGGAGAGACTGTAGTGTAAGCTTAATAAGAACTTAATAAGTGTATTGCTTAATAAAAACTGAAATAAATGCAGGTTCATTATATCCGCACAAACGGGTATGAATCAGCAAGGAATTGTGTGAAATTGTGTATGCATCTGTGTGTGTGTGAGACTAATAAAATACTCTATTTTGTAACGGGGATCTTCTTCTTAAGTTCTGAAACATTTGTCAAAAAGTTAGAAATGCAAAATGGTGTCTTAAAAGTGATAAAAGTGCATGTGTCATCGACAATCATTTGGCACAAAGTTGGCCCATCACCTTCCAGACACCAGCAACCTCGTTTCTCTGAAGTGTGCTATTTTACTAATGAGCACTCTTGGCAATCTTGCGAGTATTCACAGTTTATTTCACTGATAAACAGATGCACGACTATTAATAAACCATTGATGTGTCCATGCAGACTAATTCAGTTCCGAGGTAAGACAAGTTGTGCTTCAAAATGCCTGAGGGATTTTCTGTGTGTTGTAACATTAAACAGTTATTGTTTTGTCTTGTTTTTTTTTGTCTACATGCAGGCGAGACGATGCGCGTGGCCTCCTCAGAGTTCGCAGATGACCCCTGCTCCTCCGTGAAACGGGGCACCATGGTTCGCGCCGCCCGCGCCCTCCTCTCTGCCGTCACCCGCCTCCTTATCCTGGCTGACATGGCTGATGTCATGAGGCTCCTGGCTCACCTCAAAATCGTACGTTCTCTTGTCCAATCTACTCCCCTCTTCTCTGATTGGTCATCTAGAGAGTTTCTTTTAATGTCATTTAATGCTAAATTTTTTTACTTTTTTCCATGTTCCATAAGCTGCAGAAAAGATTGAATAAATGTATTTAATTAAAATAATCGGAATAATTGGAATGTGATTGTATTACCATGTCTTGTAGCCACACTCTACAGACACATAAAAATTTTTTACACCTTCATATTTGTATGTATGTATACATACGCTGAACACACATAGAATCAGAACATCATTTAATGTCAGTTCGAAATTCTCTTCAGGAAGTTCGTTATCATTTTCCTGTTCATTTTTCATACTTTTTCCTGAACACACAGTAAGTTCAAAGCCGTCTCACCGTGGCTGATCTTCACAGCTGGTCTCTGTCCTCCAGCCATGAATAAGCCAGATTTGCCTCTCGGTTGTTCAGATTTACAAGGATACTCATCTCTCCTTATTTGAAGGACACAGTACCATCTTATTATGTATTAAAGAGACAGGAAACGTTGAAGACCTCTTACGCTTTGTCTTCATCTCCACTCCTGCTGTCAATCTGCATAGCACATATTTCAACAGCGACGACCTCCTGGCACAACTTTGCAACAGACTATAAATAATATACTCGCATGTCATTTCTCTTGATGTCAGTCATCAGTTGGGCTTTGCATTTTGCATGAGTTTTTTTGTCATTTTAGTGAAGAGGCCAATTTTAAGGAGGTTGTGTTGTTTTGGTTTTGTGCCTTAGTTTCTGCATGTATTACCCATAATCCTTAGTGCCTGGTTTAATCATGTAGAAAATGAGAGTTGCGAATGGAACGGAAGTTCAAAATACTCTGTCATCACGTGATTCATGTAGAGTGTATTTATTAAGATAAATACTATCACCTGCCCATGTTTATAAGCCTTTATATCTAATTACACAACAGTGAATGAAACTGCATTACGAGAGAGCGCAATTTAAAATGAATAGGCTGTTGGGATTTAACTTATCCAGTAGCCTATCGGTTATCTGATAACATCCCTTAAATCTACTCATTTAATGGGAAATAGTCAACCAGATGCTTTGATGCACAAGTTCATTTAATTTAGATGTGCTGATAATATACAATCTTATTCTTTTTTAAAATCTCATGACAAACAGTTTGTTCTGCTGCAGCTCTGATGCTGCTGGTATCTGCCGCTAACTTACGGAACTATTGAGAGGCTCCATAAGCTGTCATATTGCTGTGAATATAAGTGGTCCATTGGCATCAACATTACGTAACTCTTTCTTTCTACATCTCTGGTTTTAATATTCTGTTTCCGATCTTTTTCCCCGATCGCACTATCATATCTCTGAACTTTAGGAGTGCAGGATGTGAATGAAAAAACTTCTGGATGTCCCACAAGGGACAAAACCTTCTTTTTCTTCCACTGCTTATTACAATAATAGCTAATTCTGAGTCAGAATTTACATTATATGTGTCTCAGGAGAGTCACTACTGAAGCACTTTATACCTGCAGAAGTATCACTCAACCTCTGCAGCAGTTCCCTATGAAACATCTATGAACGTTCGTAACTGCTTCTCACTTTATGGGAGCCGTTTAAACCACTGATCTGTTAAATGTTCGTGTTTGTTTATGTGCATGTTTTCAGGTGGAGGAAGCTTTAGAAGCCGTCAAGAACGCCACCAACGAGCAGGACTTGGCTAATCGCTTTAAGGAGTTTGGGAAAGAAATGGTTAAACTCAATTACGTGGCAGCTCGCAGACAGCAGGTATAATCGAAAATTGAGGCTTGTTTAGGAATCGGATGTTTTCACACCTGACGTGGCTTACTCAAACTATGCAAACGAGAAGCGATAGCAATGCTAATAGAGTTGCCAAATGCAACAAATGTGAATGTGTGTTTATTTTTTATAATGCAATTTAACAACAGGCTTTTGAGAGAACTGAATGCAATTAGAATTGTTTCTCAAATCTTTACGTTTATTCATTTAGGAATCTAAAGCGTTAGGCGGAAACAGATGCAGAATCAGAACCAGCGATTTCCATTACTTCTGTCTAATAATAGTTTGTGTGTATAATAGTGTATAATAGTTTGTGTGTGTGTGTGTGCAGGAGCTGAAGGACCCTCAGTGCAGAGATGAGATGGCAGCCGCTCGTGGGGCTCTCAAGAAGAACGCCACCATGCTTTACACCGCATCGCAGGCTTTCCTGCGCCACCCCGACGTGGCCGCCACGCGTGCCAACCGTGACTACGTCTTTAAACAGGTCCAGGAGGCCATCGGGGGGATCTCCAGCTCTGCCCAGGCCACCTCGCCCACAGATGAGAAGCACGGCCATGCCGGCATTGGCGAGCTGGCCGCCGCGCTCAATGAGTTTGACGTGAGTACACTGAGAGGTGTAAAACCGCAGTACCTGTGGAGTATACAGTTACAAAATGAAGTAAATGAGATCAGCTGCGCACGGTCCGCTCTTATTTCAGTTAGAAAGCATCAGCGGGAAAATACTTTCTCCTAATCCTAGCGTAACCTGCCGAGAAAGCTATTTGTAAGCCACTGACTGAATGGCAGTGTGTAGCTGTGACGTCTCACATATCAACCTGCTACGGGGGATTTGAAGAGCAACATTAAAGAGGCATATCTCTGTAAGAAACATTGTGAAAGCACACTTAAAAGTTTTCTGTTGTGTGCACTTCTGTTTCTTTTATTCTCAGCAAGATGAAGATGTTAGTGGGAACTCGTCCTTGAAGCATTAACTTCCTGTGAGAGATTGTTTGGAATATCTGTAGTGAGGCTGCCATCTTGTGGTTGTGAAGAAAGTGTATGGGGAAAATACTAATACTAAAAATCTATCTGCCCTTTATTGTCTTCATGGAATTTGTGTGTTATCTTTTAAAGGAGTTATTGACAGAAAGAGGCATGGCATTTCAGGAGCATGTTCATGAATATTAATTAAATGTAGTGACGTTTGCCCAGTATTCCTAATTGATTTAACAAACAGCCGATTTTGATAAGTACAGTAGATGCTAGTCATAGTAGGGTATGCTTGTTCAGCCCAGTGCTAGCAGTTGTATAGTGCTTCAGCTTGGTTTTGAACTACATTAGCATGTCACGCTGAAGTATCAATTTAGACTTTTTTTACTCGACTTTTTTGTATGGATTCACTTAAAAAGTAGATCAAGTGTGCAATAATGATAAATGCCGAGTTTTTTAACATGTGCAAACTAATGTCAACTACAAAAACAGCAGATTTTAAATGTATCTAATTTATTTCCATATTTCGAAGTAGCCTAGTTTGGAACTTTCATATATCAGAAAATATGTTCGGTGTGGTTTTCACCGTTCACACTGTCCTGAATATGTCACAACTGGTCAACCATCTTTGGCGAGCTGGTTGGAGCCACTTTAGATCAGCAACAGACCATCTACCATGTGTTCTAACCATCTAAACGCCCTAAGCTGACATGACCTGGTTTTCCCAACAGAGGTCTTCTAATGCACCTAATGTTGATAGAGCATCATAATAAATTGTGAGATAAATTGTGTAATATACGCATCAAAGCCAAAATAAACTGCGCTGTTGCCATGGCGATCAGGTTACATCTTTATTCTGTCACCGACGCATGAACTTTGGAGCGTGAGTCATTGTTTCTCTTGATTAAAGTTCTCTGTAATGCACCTCCTCAGGGTTTATATGCTGCTTCTCAGACACAAAATGTGTAACTTGCCTCGCAGACATGCGAGCTGGTTGAACAAGCTGGTGAACTTATTATAAATAAAATATAGGAGCAGTTTGTGGTTGTGTTTCAGGATGGGAGACTGTGACCTCCGGATGTGTTTTCATGTTGAAGGCCACATTTTCAGAACTTGATTTTAGGTTTATAATGTGCCATTACAAAGCTAAACGGTCACACGTTACACTTTATAACATTCAATTCGTTAACATCGGTTAATGCATTAGCTAATGTGTGCTAACGGTGAACAGTATATTCATACATTCATCATGTTATTTAAAGTTATGATAATCATAAACGGAGGTGTTCTTAAACCATTGGGCAGCCGTAGACTCAGCGTGTCAGTGATCAATTTGATTGGTGGAGAATCACAGCTGGCACTGTAAGACGAGTGTGCTGAAGTCCCGCTAATGAGTCTCAGTTTCCCAGACCTCCTGCATTTCTCATGAAGCTCAGAGACTCAGCTAACCTCAGGCTTTTCTCGTTTTCACAGCAAATATGCATGCGGTTAGTTATTGATGGCCTGCCAGAAACATAAAACATCCGCGAGACAAGTCTGCAGGAAAACTCTGGTGTTGTCTACAGGGGAATTCTCAGTTTTGATATTCAGTGTGGCCAGTTGTGGAGTGAGGTCTGTTTGTTTGTGTGTGAACGTGTCTTAAACCAGCAGGTCTCCTGGTGACATGCAGAGATTGTTGTTGGACCTCTGGCTGATAAACAACACAAATGATTCTGTTCTTCCAGACTGCATGAAGTGGTTTGCCCAACACAGTTTTCTTTCCTCTATTGACACGTTTCCTATTAAAACAGAAAGTTGGGGCAGGATATGCAAAGGCTTTATCCTTCCTTGTTTCTTGATACTTCTTTGTAAATCTGTGCGCTTGTCTTGCTTGTTTTTATAAACTGAGAGATGAGTTGATTTACAGTCAGCTGCATGTCGCAGAGGCTGTTGATAGAGCTTAACTATTATTCAGACAAAAGGTGAATAAATGAAAGATGTAATCCCGGAGTGCTGATGCAGAGCTCAAAACACCTTCATCTTATTTGAGTTTCTAAACAGTGTGATTCATCATGCGGCTCTGAACTCCTCTGATAGCAAGTAAAGCAGTTCGCAGTTTGTGTAACAGTATTCACAGCTTTTGTGGAAATGACTTGTGGCTAAAAAGACATGAATATGCAATATCCACTACACCAGATGCACTGCTGAGATATTTTTAATATGCGTCGCGTGGCAGTTGCACATCTGAGAACTTTCACATGTAAGTGACAAAGGCTTTGTTCACACCGCATACAAATCTGAGTCCGGTTTTTGTTCTGGTTTCTGGTTCCGAATTGCATTTCTCTTTGGTCGTTAGGATTGTCTGTGCTTTGATTTTACAAATACACACACAAAAACAAACAAACAAACAAACACATAAACAGAGACAAACAAAACTCCTGTTTCTGATAGCTTGAAAAAGTGTAATAGAGACCATGTCGGTCATTTAGAGGTTAGCATGTGTAAAATGGTCGACAGAGCTGGAAAAGCGTGTTTTGTTTGATCTGGGCGGTAAAATATTGAGGAAGCTTGATGGCTTAGTTATTGTTTACATATAGAATTGACTTTGAGGCAGAGTACACACACATATGAATGTGCACACACACACACATACTCATTTAAAAATGCGAGCACACATAAACAATAGTGCTTTAGTGCAGTAGTCTCAGTAGTGTGCTAGATGCTTTTTGAGTTTGACCCCCAGGATGGCGTCTCTGCGCAAATTCTACAGAGAATCAAAGAAACAAAATGATTCCCCATACAATCTTTTGTTTATCCAGCACGCCTCAGTTTGTCGTCTTAAAAACAAATGAGCTTCTGAAGCACGTAGGTTTTGTTTTCTCATTAGTGCGGCAGGAGAGATGATGGGCTGCGGGTTTTGATTGATACCTCTGCTGGTACTAATATCGCTGTTGACTTTATTAGGTTAAGTTGTTTTTCTTCAGATAATTGGAAATTCAGTCTTGTTCTCATCAAAGGTGGTCTGTGGTGCTGTGTTGTCATGTTGAGGTAAAGCAATGGAACAAGCTTACGAATACATTAGAACTGGCTTCTTATTCCGCTTGACTATTTTTTATGATAAATTTACATTGTAAAACAGAGGACATTCCAGCATTATAAGACACTAAATGTGATAAACGGCAAACAATAACATATAACACACAACACATAACATGTATATAGTTTAAATAATATAACAAACAACAGACAACAATTCAAAGTGCAAAGCAGAAACCAGACTACTATATAAAACACCAAAATTGTTCATATTTTCTACTATTTAAATAATACTTTTAATATATTTAATAGTATTTAATACTTAAATACTATTTTAATACTTACACTTTTATGAAAAAAAGGGGGACGGCTTTTTCCATATGTATATGATTTTCATATTCACAATTTACGAGCAACTGCTGGTGTGATTTCACTTCACATCTTTAACAGAAGGGGGCAGTCTTGCACCAGGCCAGAGTCCAAAACAACAAAATGTTTCATGCTGTTTCTTACACGTAATTGTATTCAATTCTACAGTCAGAGAGCAGACTCGCTGGAGTCTTTCAGTGTGCTCAAAGCTTTCCTCCATCATTGTTACTGCATTTCAGTCACGATTGGTTATGCGACTCTTTTAAAACCACAGTATGCATAGTGTATGTGTGTGTGTATGTGTGTGTGTGTGTGTGTGTGTGTGTCATCACAGTGACCATCTTAGGGACCATTTTGTCCACTCAATAAACCTCAATAAAACTCCCCCCCCCATCTCTCTCTCCTCTCTTTTTCTCCACCCACGTGCCCAACGATGGTATTAAGTACTCTGGGAAAAATCCTCTCTCTGACTGAAAGACAAACACATAATCATGTCTGAAGCAGAGAATCTAAAGTTGTCATCTTGTAGCCTTGTTACCGTGCATCTTTGTTCTCCTGTATCTCATTACTGAGATTAGATGTACCTAATGAGACCACGTACGGGTTTTGTTCGTTGGTGTGCATGTGTGTTGTCAGGTCATGACCTTTCCTTGCACTTTCACATTAATAGATATTGTAGCTCAACGCTGCCAGGAAAAAATTGTTAGTGGCTTGTCAAAACTGTCTTATCTCATGACCCCATCACATCCCCAGCGATGTCACTTCCTGTGTTGAAATCCAAAATGGCAGAGGGCTTCCTGCTGTTAGATTGATCTATAATACAAAAGCACCTGTCAAATTAGCGCTCACACCTGACAAACCACCAATGGGGTGTGTCAGAGGAGCCTGCTGTGCTCCTTAAATCATCTCATGTCATCACAGCGACATAAATAATCCAAACACATGCACACGTCTGATACAGCATGGAATGACTGTCTGCTGACTAGCCGAAGCAATTAAGAGGGTGACATAACGAAAGAGTGGTCATCACTTCAACCTGCTTGGTTAAAACAGCACCTGTGAAAACGTGTACATGCTTGTGTGTCAGTGTGTGTGGACACGCGCGCTTGTTTTTTGGCGAACACTAAATCTAAGCAATTGTGTTGCATTTAGGATACTGTACAGTTGATCACTTTATGTGTTCTCTGGAAATCAATCCCATGACCTTGACATTGCTACTGTCATGCTGTACCAGAATAACCAGAATAACAAAAGAAATATTTATCAGTATAGCAACTGGAACATGACATATGTTCCTACACACACACACGTATATAATATATACATATATATTTATTATAACTAATAATATTATATACTAATAGGTTTCATATATGTCATGTATGGACATTGGATATATGGACATATATAACATTTGCATATGGGTCATCTGTTTCACTCAAGTGAAGTCTGTTAAGTTTGTTGTAACCTCTGATTTGTTTGGCAATTGGGCTTGAATCTGAATCCAGTTTGCTATACTGTAGACTTGAGGTACATGCTTGTGTACATGCTCATACATGCCCATGCTTTATTGAACCCCAGCGTCGCAACGTGCAGCAGGTACACACACACACAAGTGCATGAGGAGCACGCAGGCTAATATATGGAGATGTATTCTTTGCAGTCGAATGAGGTTCAAGGTAATTGCTATATCAATCTGTTCTCTCCAGTCTTGGCTGTCTTTGCAGACACACCCTCTTTTTATCTCACCCGGCCTCTGCTTTTCCCTCTCCTTTATTTCTCTTGCTCTCCCTCTCTATTGTGAAGAGAGGGCTTACAATGACTGAGCATTACCAGGGAGTGTTTTTATGGCCCCTGCCTTGAACGCAGCTTCATTGCATATTGGAGGCGTCTGAAGTCAGAATTGGATGCGGAAGGCTTGCATATTAACACCCGCAAAGAGCCACACTTCACATCCAAATCCCTCTGCTTTACTTTCTGATCTCTGGAAAGTTTCAAATGTGTGACTGTTTTGGGGCCCAAGTGTATAGACTTCAGGATTAGTGTGGATTATACAGACCCAGGCACACTGGTGGGCTTGCTAGTGTGTGCTTTTGCTCCTCAGCTTTTGGCCCTCCTATTCTGGCTGAAGAGCCAGGCCCCTTCACAATGGTTACCCAAAATCAATATCTGTCTCTCTCTATATGTGTGTGTGAAAATATTTCGTTATTTATAGACTAAAGGGCAAAGAACACTGTTTCTTAGCAATACACATTACGGTTTTCTGAATAACAGACATTAGAAATAGTCACAATTGCATTGGCAGTGCAGTTAGCGGGTTATTGTCTCTGAGTGAGGCTAAGACTGACTGTGCTTTCATGCACATGATAAATTGTAGAGGATTTATGGAAAGTCTGAGCTTCAGACTGTACGCCCACAGACCGCCCACAGTCCGTTCACTTGTTTTTCTTGTTTTGACCATAAACCTCACTAGATATTTCAAGCATGAATCTAAGAACAAGAAGAAAGCATTTTGCCAACGGAGTAAGAAAAATAAACAAAATTTAAGATCTATTTTGTGATAGCAAAAGTCTTAATATCTCACACGGTTTTGCTTCTGTAGTAAATTTGTCTTTTTGTAAGAATATTTTTACTCGAAATCAAGACAAGCATACTTATTTGGAACAAGATTTTCACCAAGGTTTATTCTGATTGGCTGGCTGCTAGGGAATTGTTTATTAATTTCATATATACTAAATATATATATATATACTAAATACCCTGAAAAACTATATATATATATACTCTATATAGGGTGTTACTTTGAACAGTGCATTGTTTGTGCACCATATAAGCGTGGAAACTGCATTTTCAGCTTATTTGAAATAAAATAAATCGCAGCAACTGGAGTTCATTTTTCCTTAAGAGAAATAGCTGTGAGCGTTTCTGTTGCATGTTGTCCTAAAAATGTGCCAAATCTCTCCTGAAGAGGAAGTCATTTTGGGCTCTGAGACTCTGCTGAGTATTGTTAATAAGAGGTTTGGAGGCTGACCCCCTCCTAGCATTCATCTATTAAAGCTTTCTGGTATCACGCTGTTCTCACGCGGTGTGGAAAAGAAAGTCCTAAAAACGTTTCCTGTGTGATACCGGCTTTCCGACCGCTATTCAAAGGAACGCCGCTACTTCACACAAAGAACACATCTGATGCTGCCTCATGCTTACTGCCATTAAGCATGCAGCATGCCATTGTGTAAAATGTAAACAAGCATACTTCATTAAGAAGTTTGTGTTTCTTCAAAACTTGGCTGTTGACTTTCCGTATTAGCATGCTGAGTTTTAGCATGCTGATTTCTAGCATGCTCCATAGGCCATTCTAGACCCTATTAAAGGTCTGGTAGGCAATTTTGGGGAGGCTAGCAATAACTAGCTAGCTTTGTACACATAAGATCCCACCTTCCCTTCAAAGCACTCGCCAAAGCCACGTCTCCTCATGCGTGGTGTTATGCAAACATAGATTGACAGTTTATTTGGACTGAATGCAATGCTTGGAGAAGCATTTCATCTATGAAATATCAGAATATTAATAATGATAAAAATATAAAGTAAATACAAATAAACATATTTAGACCACTTAGTGATTGCTATCAGGATGCGAAGAGACTTTCAACCAGCATAACAAACACTGAATTAAGACCCTCTACCCCTGCAGCCTTATTTACACTGAGTATCTTCATATATCCCGATATATAATTAGATTTTAATCTGTATGTTTTTGCTGTGCAAGGTAAATGTATGCTTGGCCACATCCTATGCGTAGACTTCATCCAGTCTTACATATAACACATTAATACTCTGGGATTTTAACTGAGAAGCAGTCGTGTAATTAAAATCAGCTGAACTCCGGCCAAACTTTGTTTTCATGTTCGATTGTATTGTTATTTAAGCTACTGAAGTTATCCAGCCAAAGGGCTTTTCTTCATCACTTGTCAATAGTGTTGTTTCATTTAAATGAACAGCATTATAGACAACAGCAGGTCTGTCAGGCTACATTCACACTGCCAGACCTAATACACAGGGCCGATATTTTGACACGATCACTTTATAATCATGCAGGTTTTCATTCACTTTAGACATTTATTAACATTTGAAAACAGACATTTCAAAGTGCATCTGACTGAGATCCCAGAACCGCTTGTGATTTTCACCCATGCGAGATGATTTTTTGGCCGTCCTCACTGTGCCTCTTGGGTAAATTCTGCACGATTCTGCACTCTGCGAGTGTATAATTATTTTCTGAGTGGACGTCGTAACCTTGAGCGCGACACGGCTCTTGGTCACACGCTCATTAGCATTCACTGGATATCTGTGGTGCTGCTATGTTCTCAAGGCCTTCACATCATGGATGGTGTTCAGATTTTCTCCTTCACGCAGCCTTGCCTCGAAATCAAGGTCATTCCTTCAAGGATTACTGGAAGCCAGTGCACCCTCTAACCTCATTCTGGAAGTGTTGGGGCGTTGAACTGAGACCAGTATGAACATGGAGCCCCATAGCTTCTTTTCTCTGCCCGTCTAAAGCTTTCCTGTGAACGTTCCACCAACCCAGGTAAAGACGTTTTGTTCAGGGATACACGTGCAGCCCCCTGGGATAGTAGACAAAATCGGGAATAGAGATAACCAGCACAACTTCCCCTGTTCGCTAAGATGTTTTTCCCTCAATCGCTAAAGCAATGCAAAACATCCCACACCCTGAAGTCGCAGCGGAAATCTTCAACCCTTGGGTTAGTTTTTTTCACTGCTCAAAGCACAGTGTGTGTTATAGAATTTTTAACAGGAAGATTTGAATGGAAAGTCTTTTTTTACTTCCACGATGAATAGGAATTGATTTACATTTTTTAGTCGTAGAGGAGGTGGCTGACTTTACGGTAACAGTAGGGATTGGCAGTATATATGCGTTTGACTGCACTTCCCTGATATTATATACGGTGTGTCATCTCATCGTATAGCGTAACATGAAATGACCTCATCTCCCAGTGAATTATTTCGGTCGTATAAATCGCACCTCGGTGGCCAACCATATCTCTTTTCTGAAGGTATATCAATCACTTTTATTGAGGCACAGCCAGCATATTGATAGCTATTGATTCCGTTGACGCGTCCCTGCAGTCAGCGCGGTTCATGTGAGTTCGCCCCCGTTTGAGTTCTAGACCTGGATGAAGACATTGTCTCAAAGACTTGTGGGATTGAACATTCCAAGACTGCGAAATCACTTCTCTTTGTTTCTTGTGAGGGCGAGAGACCAATATCCTCTCAGACTATATCTCTGTCTATATCTGTCGACCTGTCTATCTGTCTACCGGTGTCTGGGTGACACATCGTAACATGTAAGTTGAACGAGTGTATCCAAACGTGGGCATTGTCTTTGGGCCAACACTGGTTTTATTGCTTTTCCTTTTCAATGTCACAGAAGAAGGCCACATCATCAGGTCGTCATTCCCCAAGCAACATCTGTCTCTCGAGTTCACAAACAACACATCCTTCTTTTCCTCATTGCTGTCAAACTCACCTTAATACACTGAGGAACCTGTGCTGGCTTTCTGTTCTCCTATTGGCTCCTTCTGGCAGCGGAGACTTTGTGTGACCTGATAGGAATCTTCACCACCAGTTTAAAGATAAACACCTCCACAGAAATACATCTGCTTTATATTTGAGAGGTCAAGGTTTGGCTGCTAAGCGTGACCCCGATAGCCCCTGCTGGTAGATGCTATTGCTACACCATCTGGTAACAAACTATTGACCAATCAACATGATCTGTGTATTCTGAAAAATGTTTTTTGGACAGCATCTTGTACCTACATTTACTGCATTTGGCAGGCACTTTAATATACGTTTGAGCTACATGAAAAACAAAAACAATTATATTTATATATACATGTGTGTGTATATCTCTGTCTGTGTGTGTGTATGTGTATTTTTTATGTATGTAAAAAATATGTACGCATGTAAAAAATACATATACAGGGAGAGAGAATTATTACATTTTTATCTTGTCTGCAGGGCATCATTTTTTCTTGTGCCACGTGACAATTTTGCTATAGCTCTGATTGCATCAAAAACAGTTAGTAATCCCATGAGCAAAGATGGCAGACTTTCAAATTGTGTCACACACGCGCACCGAGCAGCTGCGTTTGAGCAGAATGAGAATGCTAACAGATTTCTCCAGGCGTTATAGACATGTTTGGTTGTATTCAGTCCAACATGTTGGTGTTGCTGGCATTTCTCATAGGGTCTCTGCTACGGGCTTTACTCGTTTAACTCTTCTTGGCTGCTGTATATGAACTTTGCAGATTGTTGTTGCCCCAACTGTTCAATTAGAACTTATGGAAACGATCTTGATGGCTGCCAAGACAATTGGCAAGCTTTCCTTCATCTCCCTCAGATGTGATCTTCCAAACACAAATGTGAACTTGAGGGTTAGCATGAAAGTCCTGCTCGGAGAAAGGGTTCGTTCGCTGGGTTTACCCGTCTGTGGTTGAGGGGGTGTTAACCTGTGTTCTCCTGACCTTATCCGCTTTGATATCGCTCTGATATACGCTCACAGACTGGACTAGCACTTAGTCGCAAATGCAATTTTCACGAAACCTAGTTACTGTATTTAAAAAATAAAATCAATTCCCCCTCCAGTGTTCTCAATGTGTGGCGTATGTCCAGGTGCTGCGTGTTTATAGATGTAACATTACCGTGTTTTCGCGTCTATCACCAGGCAGCTGACAGATGAGTGCAGGCATATGATCTAAAGATCTGCTGTGTTTGACTGGCGCGCTCCCCCAGGCCTTATGCTGCAGGATCAAAGTCAATATTTTACCATGGAACGGGCTAATGTGGCTCAATACCCCCCGACTGTGGCGTCCTTGAGATCAAGTCATGACTACAGGATTCGGTTGTGCCTCCTCTGGTGAACCCCTGAAAAGCCCTCTGGTCATAGATACTGTATGCCCTGGGGGGGAATATGTGATTGATACTGTGCGCAGTACAGTGAATACACAATTGAGACTTAATATTTTGCTTAATATTTTGTTGGAATACAATAATTTTTACAGACGTATGTGTAATGGATGTAGCTGTTTTGCGTATTACATACTTATTTTAAGTAGTTTTTTAT
>JAZGTJ010005065.1:0-28667 GCA_036877575.1 Botia almorhae
GCTGAATTTTATTTACACCAGTAGAGGGAGCTGTTTAGTCCACTAGGAAAACTGTGGAAAAAGCTTTTAATTTGACGCCTAAAACATCTAACAAGGAAATCACTTTAGGACAGACATTGTAACGATTGGTTTAATAACCGAAACAGTGTGACGTATCCATGCTCAGATTTTTAACCACTAGGCCACGCAACCCCTAAGCAATTTAATTACTGTAATAATAAACTGTGGACAGGGCATCTTTATATGTAGTATTAACAGCTTCATACTTATACTTGTGATATCGCCTACAAGTTGTGTGCAAGGAATTATTTATTTATTTCAGTGTGTAAAGCTGGTTCACCGGCCATGCGCAGTGATGCCGGTTTACTTGTCGATTATTTATGTATCCTTCCTCTTGACAACTATATGACAGCTATTTTTGTAAGCCAAATGATTAATCTTAACATCACAGATCTGTATCGCCCAAGTCCAAACACTTTGGACACAAGGTCACGCTATAAACCAAAGCCAGCTCATTAAATATTGAACAGGGAATCTTATTCTCCTGAGCATCTTATACTGATCAAACACAACCTGCCGTGGCCTGCCAGCACACAGCCCGTGACGGCGAGCGCATTAAAAATGCATGCGACTCATTCCTCTACTTGGGCCCGCAAACATGTCACAAGGAGCTCGTCTCTGTGCAGAGAGCTTTACACAAACGTGTGCAATTTAAATGTAATAAGTGTAATGTAATATATATATATATATATATATATATAAAAAACATCACACAGTTTACATTTATTCTCATCTGTCACTCAAGCTTTTGTGTGGAAGGGGCGGGGCAATTGAAAGGCCCGCCCACCAACTAAAACCTATTCACACCTATACCCTCCCTCTCCATCACCCCCGTTTGGGATAGAGCTTCACGTTTCATCAGGGCTGGAGCTGACATCACAACACCTGCTGCTATCAGCTGCCTGTTAACAAATAAAGCAGCAGACACAATTTAAAAGAACTTTCCAGGTTTGATCCAAAACATCAGCGAGTTGCTGCAGGATCCTGTTTGGAAGATGTAGTTCTGAGATCAGCCAGGAGAATCATCTGAATCATTTAAAGTGTCTACAATGGGGGACAGCCAGGAACCTGATATTGAGTTGTTTGTCAAGGTAAGGAGAAAAATATAGTATTAGATGTGCTGAAGTGAAGCTTTATATGGGATTATGAAATCACTATGAAGCGCTCGTATTGTAACCATCAAGTCAATGTAACTCAATAGCAGTTCTAGAGTAACACCTGCAAATTTGACCAGAGACATGAATAAATGTTAACAAACTAGCATTTGAATACCAGCTGTCCTTGTACACTATAATTACAGATTACCAGTTACCAGCAGTATTTAAAGAATATATTATCGTATATACGGAATCTGAGTAATTATTTTAATGAATGACTGAACCAATCAATCAATCAGTGGATGACCATAAATGGTAAACCATGTACTTAAACCCTAACCGACCCATCCAAGTGCACTGCAGTAAGTTAAACATAACCAACCATTACGCATAATTTGCTTACACTGCTAATGTTATGTGTTAAGCTTCTGAAATGTAATAATGGAATAAATATTATTACATTATATATGCAACATATATACTACAAAACTGTCTGTATATATATATTTCTGTGAACAAATACAATTATTACAAGTATAAGTATAGATGCTAGATTGTATACATGAAAAATCATGCTTTATGGTTGAATATATACTTCATAATGTCTTAAACAAACAGTATAATTTTATAATTAATATAGAATATATACTTAATATATACTGTGTGTTAATATATGGCGATATGTCAGATTTCTATATGGGACCAGATTGAAGTTTTGAATCTGACTGAAGTTTTACAGATATTTCCTACCAACAGCAGGCGGACAGATGCACCTTACTGGTATAATAATAATAATTTAAAAATGCTAAACAAACAAATCCTTCTCATACCATCACAAACACCTCACAACAAACATTACAAACAGTGCGCACGAGTGCATTGTCACACCCCTGACTGTTTCCAGCTCTGAACCGCTGCCCATCAGAGCAGCTCGTCCCACAGCAAACCCACCCATTGTGCTGCTTTTTCTAGATGCTCACCGGCCATTGTTCTGCTTCCAGTTCTCTGTTCTGAATCTGCCAGAATGAACCGATGATTGATGAGTGGAAGAGCTTGACCTTTGTGCTCCATCTAACTGTGTTAGCCAATGGAAGTCCTTCTGTGCTGATGTCACTACAGCTGTTGAAATTGACTGTGTGTGAGGGAGTATTTCTATAGAAAAGGAGATGAATTACTCAGCTAACAATTTTGGCTTGTACGAGTGTTTACCTAATGTTTCCTCAAGTAACAAAAACGCTAAAATCGTTATTCTGAATGCTCTAGGAACGTTCCAAACGTCTAGTTTTTTAAAACGTTGCATGTATGTTTTCTTGGTTTTAAGAACGTCAAACATTGTTTTAATTCTTTAATGTTTTTAAAATGTTCCACTAACAATTTTTGATATAGATAAACAACATTAAAAAAGTTCTACTAATGTTACTGCAAGAATGTTTTTGATGACTTTGAGACGAATTTTAAAGAACGTTACCCAACATTCTGAGAATGTTCCCTGTAGCTGCGTACGCTATTTTTCTATATGTGCTTGTATACGTATTACTTTATCTGAAGAGATCATGTAGACCACATTCTGTACACGCTGTCTGAATTAGACATCGTCTTCTTCATTTACAACTAAGATCTCATTAACGTCTCAATTCTTTCTTCTACGTGGAGGCTGAATGAAGATGTTTGAGTCTAGTGCTTCTCAGACTTTTCTCCTGGGAGAAAAGACCTCAGTGAGCATCTGTCTCCTTTAGATCTCAACCACGTCTCAAACTGTGCTCAGATTTGCCAGAATACAAAGATTTCAGTTTGAGCTAAAACATTTATCTACAGTGGATTTATAGGTCACCTCTGTATGTTTACTTTATGGCAGTTTATTCATTTGTGTCTGTTTTTTCTTTGAAGACAGTGGTTCATAAACTGGGGTACGTGAGGTGATGATGTCGGTACACAAACCGTTTTAAATTAAAGACTAAAGTATAATTTTAACCGTTCAAGTGTTTGTCACAGGACAAAAAATTATATCCTAGCTAACGATGAACGTTCTCAGACAGTTGGCCAACGTTCTCTAAAAGTTCCCTCAGAGTTATCAAAAACATCCCTGAGGTACATTAGCAGAACGTTTGTAGTGTCATACATCATATTTAAAAACATTATTCATAATTAGTTAGTGGAACGTTTTAAAAGCTTACAACATATAACATTCTTATAACCAAGCAGTAATGTTACTACAACGTTTAAAACTGTATGTTCCAAACGTTCCTAGAACTGTGGGGATGAAATATTAGGAGCTGCTCATGTTTTACATACATCCTGTACTGCGGTTAATGAAGGCAGCGTGCATAATTCATATAGTTGGGGGTATTATGTCACACTGTAAACTATATCTGTCTAACGCTGGAGCTGCTGTTTTAGGACACCCGACCTCCTCCACTGACAGTCTCAATGTGATTCAGTCCAGCGTATCTCACAGATACTGTCACTCAAAATAACCCGAGTCGTGATACTGTGAGGAGGCACATCATAAAACGCATAATCTAATCATGACGTTACGAACATCAAAGTTTGATTCACTCATTAATTACACTATGATTTCAATCTTTGACATGCCATAACTCAGTATTAAGATTATATATCTCATTATTATATCAAGAAATGTCAAGATTATACTTTCACAGAATGTTCTTTGTTTTATGAATTATTAATAACAATTGATAAATTATGATTTCGTTTATGCTTCTGGTGTTAGTTTGAAGACTTCACGTATAGCAGGGGTACTAAACAGGGGTTTGCACCCCCAAGTGGAACTGATAGGTACTGCGGCGTCCCACCAAACTATTTTTTCTGAATTAAATTGCAACGTCCCTCCCACATTAAAGCTTAATGTAAAATGCAACATGACAATAATGATTAATTCATAAAGCTCTCAATACAGAAACAATATTAAGGATAACCCTTATTTTACCTTCACGGTTTCTTTTAGGTAAATATTTAATTGTCCCTGAAAGGTAAGACATAAAAGCAGCAGCAGGGGGCAGTGTGACGCTTTCTCATTCTCTGGCCAGTCTCTCTGAGAACACAGTATCTGATACCGATCTGACAGATAACGACAGTGTTTGTGTTTGTAGGCTGGGAGTGATGGAGAGAGCATCGGAAACTGTCCGTTCTCCCAGCGTCTCTTCATGATCCTCTGGCTCAAGGGGGTCGTCTTCAACGTCACCACTGTTGACCTGAAGAGGTGAGAACTGATCAACACGGAGTCTTATAGCTCCAACTGAACTGAGTCTTATAGCTCCAACTGAACTGAGTCTTATAGCTCCAACTGAACTGAGTCTTATAGCTCCAACTGAACTGAGTCTTATAGCTCCAACTGAACCGAGTCTTATACATTTACATTTTTGCATTTGGCAGACGCTTTAATCCAAAGCGACTTACATTGCATTATACTATACAATAAAAGTAAAAGTCATGCATTTCTGTTATTAAATTACATAAAAACTTAAATATATATATGCAGGGGCACCGCTAAGGGGGGGGGGGGTAGGGGGGAGTTAGGACAATTCTAAGGGCCCATGCCCTTTAGGGGCCCCCAGAGATCTGCTTTATTAGTAATACCACTACTAGGGGGGCCCAACCTCATATTTTGTCATAGGGCCCAAAATTGCAGGCGGCGGCCCTGTATATATATATATATATATATTTACTCAAAACGGATGACCTTTTGTGCAGTCAGTATTAGGTCACTGAACATTGTTGTTGTTTTAAATTGTATATGCCAATTTACAATAGTTAAACAAAAAATAGTTCAAATAATTCAAAACGGGATCCTTTGCAGAATGGGAAAGAAACTAATCTACTTCAGAAATTAATCTAATTTCTGTGTTTTCTCTTCAATACGTGATGGAGTATCGCAATTAAGAAACGCATAAATTATTTCATGTTTGTTCAGGAAACCGGCTGATTTGCATAATCTGGCTCCAGGCACACACCCCCCTTTCCTCACCTTCAACGGTGAGCTGAAGACAGACATCAACAAGATGGAGGAGTTTCTGGAGGAGGTTTTGGCTCCACCGAAGTAAGTTCATTTTTACAAGTACACTTGAGAGAAATCATTACTGTACAGGAACTCCAGACGACACGTCCAAGGGCTAGATGAATATCTTATTAAACATCATATTAAATTATTGTGAATTGGAAGGAATATTGACATACTGTTTTTGTGTCAAAGGTACCCCAAACTTGCAGCCAGACACAGGGAGTCAAACACAGCTGGGAATGACATATTTGCAAAGTTCTCGGCTTTCATAAAAAATACAAAGCCAGATGCCAATATAGGTATGCATGTCAAACTGGATAAAACTGATGGAATGAATGAATGGATATACTGTGTTTTGCTCTGTATACTGGAACTGGGCAAAGTTATACAGCGTTAACTCTATATTGAATCCATAGTGCTGAAATCATGCTATATGTCACAGCATCAGATTCCCCAGCTAACAGTTTTAGGTTGTAATAAAGGTTTCCATAAACTTTCCATTAAATAACAAAAACGTTACAAAAGTTATTTTGAAAGTTCTAGGAACGTTCAAAACGTATTTTAGCATTAACATTATTGCTTGGTTATAAGAACGTGATTCAAACATCTTTTAATTCAGTAACGTTTTTAAAAAAACACTAACAACTTAAGAATAATGTTTTATTTTGATATATAACTTACAAAATGTTCTACTAATGTTCCTGCAAAAACTTTTTGGATAACTTAGAAAGAACTACAATAGAACGTTTAGAGAACATTCTGAGTAGTAGTTCATTTTTTATAGTTATTTATAGTGTTTTGCCTGGTTTTGAACATAAGGGGAATCTGGCATTTGGGTACATTTATAAATAAACCGTTTATCTTATTATAAAAGTAGTACATCAATTTGAATTAAAAAAATAAGCACGTGTTGTACTTAAAAATGGTTAAAAATTGGCAAATATTTCATAAAAGACTTATTATCGGTTTCCAATATTGGCCTAATCATACGCAATACAATATTAAAAAAATATTAATATTGGCCAATACTGATCTAATATACATCCCCAGTTTTTAATATGCTTGGCTGTTAAACGTGTCTGATGTTGTGTTAGCTCTGGAGAAGAGTCTGACAAAGGCCCTCAAGAAGCTGGATGACTACCTGAACAGTCCCCTGCCTGAGGAGATTGATGCCGACAGCACAGAGGAGGAGAAGAGCTCCAACCGCAGGTTTCTGGATGGGAATGAGCTGACACTGGCAGACTGCAACCTGCTGCCAAAACTCCACATAGTGAAGGTGAGCTAAACCAGTGAGAGCAGCACACTAGTACAGTAGCTGGGTAACGCAATACTGGAACAAGTGCTTTAACAAGTAACATTTCTGTTGTCATGAAGATAAATCCATTGTTAAAGCTGCAATCCGTAACTTTTTATGGTTAAAAATAAACAATTACTGAGCGAGCACATAACAGATCAGTGTTTTTTTTTTTATTTTAAATTTGAGCTGTCAGGTCTGATTTTCCCCAGAAATGTCATTTTGGCTATATTGGACTTTAACGTACATAAAGAAAAGTGTGTAAAGTATCCTGCAGTTTTGTTTCAAGCAAATATGGTGATAGAGTGGCAAAAGTTAAGGATTGCCCCTTTAAGGAGTCATTGAAGGATTTTGGTAGAGCCATGGCTTAGCGGTTAGCGCACATGCTCAGACAAACTGAGCCACAGTGCTAATGCTGCTAATTTAAGCATTAAAAAAGGCACATCAGTGATTAATTAACGGTCAAATTAGTTACATTTATGATGAAATGGTTTAATATTAGCGATGCATTTGTGCTTTCATTTTTTGCAGGTTGTTGCCAAGAAATATCGCAATTATGACATTCCTTCAGATCTGACGGGCGTCTGGCGCTACCTGAACAGCGCATACGCACAAGAAGAGTTCACCAACACATGTGCAGCTGACAATGAGATCGAATTAGCATATCAGGATGTGGCTAAGAGGCTAGTCAAGTAAACAAACCAACAACAACCAGACTTTGGGTAGAGTTAGCCATAGAGACCAAATTTACAGATATAATTTAAAATTATTAAACCAAAACTATTAAACCAAAATTATCACTTTTATTTGACCAGGGCCCTGGTAATCTGACAGTTCCCAGCTAACAATTTTAGGTTGTAAGAATGTTTTCCTAACATTTATATTAAGAATTAAAAACTTTACAAATGTCATTTTGAGTGTTCCAGGAACGTTCAAAATGCCCAGTTTTTCAGACGTTGTATTAATGTTGCCGCTTTATAAAAATGATATTCAAAACATGTTTAAATTCTGTAACATTTTTAAAACGTTCCACTAACAACAATAACATTGCTGATATGTGTGATATAACTTTCAAAAAAACCTTCTAATGTTACTGCAAGAACATTTTTGATAACTTTGAGAGAACTTTGAGAGAACTTTGAAAGAACATTAGCCAACGTTCTGAGAATGTTCCGTGTTAGCTGGGTTCATGTACTGGTGCTTAAATCTAGTAACGAAACATCACATCTCAGTTTAACTGAGGTCTGTAGAGTCTTGCTCATCTGTGTGTACAGTGACCTCCAATCAGAAATGGGAATCTCTATTTAAAGAGACACTTCACACTATTTTCTGTTGTTCTCAATCGCTGCATAACCAAGAATTCTTCCTGTTTTGTTTCCTTACTCATATTACATCATTTCTGTTATTGTTTTTTATCAGTAATTGCACTTTTTTTAAAAACACGCTTGTTCATTCATTTCAAATCTTAAAAATGTGAGAATTTTTATCCCCTTAATATGATTAATATCTGATATTCACTGCATTCCGGTTGGCGGTTTAATTGCTTTGAGTTTTGTCTTTATTATTTTTTGTGTGTAATGAATTAAAGGATTAAACATGAGCAGCAGGATAAATTTAAAGGGATAGCTTAACCCAAAATAAAAATGAGTCATTACTTACTCATTTTAACAAAACGCAAGCAATTAGTCATCAACAATCTTGCCATCCTGTGAGGCTTGTGTCTAGACGGGTTTGCATTTAGAATTACACACATGAAATATGAGCTGCTTCAAAGCCAGTTAGTGGTCACCATGAGCAGTCATTTTATGGATAAACAAATGAAAAAAAAACAGAATCTTTTGTGTTCCATGGAAAGCAAACAGCGTACCGGTATGGACAGTCATAATGTGAGAACTTTAGTTCCTGATTTTTATATAACTTTCTTTATTGTTTTATTATTATTTGGTGCACTTAAAATTATTTGATGCATTTTTTAGATTCATCAAAGTAATCAAGCTAATTTAAGATGTGCCTTTGTTACTAAAAACGCAGATCGTATTAATATATCATATTAATTCTGTTAATTTCAACACAAAAATCTTGCTGATCTGTAACATCACAGAAAACGGTAGTTTACTGTAATTGTGAAGAAAAATTCATTTTCGAGTTGCTTCTTTGTAACTTCCCTGTAAAACTCGACAAATTATTCGGACTTTCCCCTTATTTTTCCTCACGACTCGCATCATTCTGTCTCCTCATTTACTTTTGGCGTATCTCGCAGAGTTTAACATCAATCAGTGATTAATATATCATACCTAAATATTTATGGGTAATTCATGAGTTGAGGGGGAACGGAGATCCACAGCACACAGTGGTCCACCAAAACGGAGACTGAGGGAATCTGATTTGGGCAGCGTCCAGGTCTCCTCCTCTCCACTTAGGGCCGCTGGAATATCTTAGGGCCCGTGATAGGTCCTTGTGGAGCTCTCGCACTTGTGTGGTTTGGAAAGCGTTTGATATGAAATGAGAGTGTGGCGCCGGAGAGACCTATTCAGAGTGAAGCTCTGTGAATAAAATAATATTTTCACAGTTTGACTCGCATTATTCCTTTTTCCCCGTGCACACGTTTTTGCTAATTGATATGGTTTTATGGGGCAGTTTCTAAGGAAATGGATATTTATTGTAATTGAATGATGAGTGCTAATTGTGCGGTTAGATTTCTAGATTACGCCGAGTGTGATTTTATATGTCCAAACATACAGAGCTACAATGTGTGTGACACTGTAAATAATCAGTGTAAAATCAAATACCTATCTATCTGTCGATCTGTCTGTAAGTCTGTGTGTCTGTCTGATGGATCCATCTATTCATTCATCCATCTGCCTGTTTATCTACACACGTCTTCAGAGATAAAAATGTCTACATTTATATACGATATATATATATATTTTCTCAAGGTGGTGAGGGGTCGAAAGGGCCTTTACATTAGCTGACGGAATGTCACGGAGACCGTCTCCATCTAAACTGGCTTTCATTGTCCATTAAACCCAATGAAACTGACTTTGATCTGATGGTTTCATCGTTGGGCAGAAAAGAGTCATGTCTGCTAACAGATTTAAACATGAGCTTTCAGGCCACGGATCAAAGCTCTCGCTCTGCTTCCACTCTCTCATTATGGCCAGAAGCCATCCAAGCCTGTCTCTATTTTTCCTTTAAAGAGCCTCAAGTCTCAGAAGACCAGTGCCCGTCAGATTTACAATAGAGAATCTGACTATTTACTCGAAGCAGGAGCCATCCAGAAATAACAGTCCAGAGAAAATAAATGGAGCCTGCTATATTTTTCCACACAAGTAAGAAAATATGCTTCAGGACTCGTGCCTCGCTGTTTCATAATTAGTTCTTAAACATTCTCTGTCTTGGATCTCGGCGTCCACATTCAGCGTTTCTGATAATATACAATGCGGCGTTTATGTCAAACATTTCCCACAATGATCTAGTGCTGTAACTCTAATCTGTTTGTACTGAAGTGCTGCCTTTACACTCCACCAAGAGATACCGCACATGCTCTGAAGAGACGTTATTAAGTGTTTCTAAGTACACAGCTGTAACGCCCAAAGGCTGAAAAGATGTTTTTTGTTTACTATTTTGAAACTTGTCAAGCGTGTATTCACAAGGCGAGTTATTAATCGTGAGTTACACATGGAGGAAAACATAAAACTGAGGGTCTCTCCTGTGCTAATCCCCAGATCCTGCCAACAGCTAAGGGACCGTCGGCATGAAGCCAAGCATGTGAAGACTGAGTCTCATGTGTGTAGTCTTTACAAGGTAATTGCTATATATATGGGTCACTTCCTCAGGCCAGGTTTAAAACCAAGAGCAGGCAGGTAACTTTAGGTAAAGCTCGTTAATGTCCTCGCAGCTTTACGTTATTTCCTTCAAGGTTTCTCAGAAAGTCAGTTCATTTGTCATACTAACATGCTTACTGATATAAATTCTTCAGATAATCGCGTTGATTATTAATAAACAATAAAACATACCTCGTGGTAACGTGGTCACGTCGTGGACAGTTTATTTAGTCTATGTTTGCCACATGTAAAGGAAAGATGCCAGAAACATAAGTTATATCATAGATTGGTTGATCATGTGACCTATGTAACCATGTGACTCGTTAAATTAAGACTCCTGTATCAAGTGTTGTTTGTTTGGCTTGGGAAAGGTCACGATTTTCCCAGTAAAGCATTGACCTCTGTTTTGATACAGTGTGCGAAAGAGCGATGGTTGTGTTTCATCACATGTACGGGTCTAAATAACGTTTCTTTATTTTCTTTATAGTAGTCTTCTGCATTTATGCACAGCCGAATAAACGTGACGTAAGCGATGTTTTGCAAAATATTACACAGGAATCTTACCGTTGAACGGTATTTCAAGTTTAAGAGGTGATTTGTAAGATATTTATTTTAGCGATATCTGTCAGGTATTAGATACAAAATACAAAAAAATTACATACAAAAATCGCTTACATTGCAGAAACTTTAAAACACTCTGGCTACAAAAAACAACATTGCAAAGCAGTGCAAAACAAAAATAGTCAACAAATATAAAATTACTTAATAGCCGTAAATTTATAGACGTCGAAACGTCTGTCAAGCAATCAGGATAAAAAAAATACTGCAGTGATGTCATGCTGTTGCAGAACATGTCCAGCAGATGGCGGTATTACAGCTACACGTTTAACTGAACACACAGCCCACCTATCCAACGCCTATCTCATTGTTTGCAAGTGTATTCTAACTAATGTTTGACCCTGAACCACACGGAGTATCAGATTAGCCCAGTCACTAACACAACCAATGAATGAGTATCTGTTAGACTTCTGTGTATAAACCAGTAAGATCTACGACTTGCAAAAGTAAGAAAGAGATGCTTCTGACATTTATTGAGTATACAAAACCATATATCATTGCTCGGCTTGTAAGACTGATGCAAACTCAGCTTATTTTGCCGCATTTCTGTTGTATGTTTGATGTTTCTCTCTGGATCTGAGTAATATTTAGCTGTTAAGCTCACATGAAAGTTTACTGTTGAGATGTGGTTGAACAGAATGAACAGGCCTCCAGAAATCTGACACAAATGCATTATATCATTTTTATTATGACAAAGTGGAAGTAACATAAATCCAGACTTTTCTTGGGGAAACAAAATATCAGTTTTTTCCTCAAAATCGTAATGAAGCTGCCATGTGACTGACGTGCAGTCGGGTTTTGATGGAGATCGTTCATGTGACAGACACACGCCTGTGGCTTCAGCAGAGCGCTGACGACCAAACCAGAGAGATTTCTGGCTCTGAAATACTGCAGTCTGGCAGTCGTGCTGGACATCAAAGCAGAACAGTAGTGCTTTAGGAGGGTTAGTACAGACCCTGTTATATAGAACCACTCCAGGTCCACGACAACTGAGAAATCACAGACTTTTGGGTCATTTTAAGTCATTCATGTACCTCACATAGGCTACATAGGTGTCAAAAAAGGACTTCAACAATAAATAGCTGATGCTAACTTCCAATAACTTTGTTTTTTATGTAGATTTTTGGGAGACTTTTTGGCCTGTTTTCACCCGTACAGTATGTTTACTGTATGTTTCTTTGCAGTATTAGTAAACATACGTGATAATGAAATACATTGAATCGGAATTTGTTTTTATACATATAAGCATTAAAATGTCTTTCTAAGAAACACTTTGTAATTTCCTAACACTGAGCACATGTAATATCACATTTAAAATGTAAAACTTTCTACTCTGTTTCTGAAGCCGTAATGGTTGGCCAACAATGTCTTAATTTTGTTCATTCTGACAGGATGCAAGTTCACCCCTTTGAAATCTGACAGAACGATCGCAGATCTTACAAATACTTTTAAAATTACAGCTGGGAGCACCACTCAGTCAATAACTAGAATTAACGTTTTTGCCTCGCAGATCAGAAATTTATTACTCCGATATATTTCATGTTGAGTAATGGAGTCGGCTGTACCATTATTTTCCACCAAACAGATTGATTAAAACCAGTGCTGTAAAAGACATTTTCTTCATTAGCTTTAACATGGAATCATATGGCGACCAGAAAGGGTGATTATAGCTTCAGTAAAAACAGATTGTCATTTTAGTTTTTCATTTAAGTATGAAAATGTTGCTCTTCCTGTAGTGGCAGGATGTGGCTAGAGACACGGTAGTGATGAGAGGGTTCTAATTCATTTAAGACATGACTCGGTGCCTGCGCAAGGATCCAACACAGCTGAGGTTCCTACACTTGGTGCTCCATCATACAATATATCTCTCCACATAAGAGCACAATATGTTGTTCCTGAGCCCGGCTTTACCCACAGAAGTCCTCCGCTGTCAAGAAAACTCGTTTTATCATTCAGCCATATAAATCATCGCGAGCTCCACAGGAAATGGAGAAAGTTTGACTTTCCAGTCATAAACCATAAAATCTGTCATTAATATAATAACATGCATTGGGATATTTGGAGACAGCGCTAAATGAGGACCAGACCTGGGCATCGATAAAAGTGCTTGGCTTGCTAAGCTGGGCAAGATCACTTTGTCGTTTTCCAAAATAGAGAATCAGAAATAACAGATATAATGTCACTGGTTCTTCATGTCACTCATCGTAAGAGACATTAGCAAACATGATTTGACTGTTTTGTATTACCAGTTCATTAGTTCTCAATTAACACTCAGTCACCTCGCATGTTTATAAGCTGTTTCTTTGACGAGAAACATGTCTTTGGTGCTCGATGCTTGGCTTGGACTCAAGATGAAGTTTCTTTCCAAATATTTCACATTTTAGTGTTTGGCTCAATTTTATGGAAAGGGGCTGTTTTGCATGAATATTTGGCAAGCGACAGGATCCTGTCCATCATATGCAAGTCGATCTCAGCTGAAACGCGCAGTTGTATCGAACGACCTTTGACAGGTTAGATGGTAGATAACTTAAGCCCGCTGGCACAAACATGCAGAGCTAACAATGAGATCTATTGTTCACAAGGTAGCTGTCCATGGTACTGATGTCAATGCATTTTTGCCCTAAGGTAAATACTGTACCTTAATTATTGTCTTTTGTGTTTAACAGTAATTTGACCAAAATGTGTCACATTTATCCGTGTGTAAAACACTTTAGCATAGAGACTGTGGACATTCAAAGTTCCTTCCAGAAGTTGTAAAGACAATCAAAGAGGTTCAAACAATAAATATTCCTGTTCTGTAGCTTTATATGCTTTATGATTCCTATTTGGAGTGTGCAGGAGACATTTTAATGTTTATTTGGTTATACGAATTAGTCATTTTAGCCACAGAGTTCATGTTGAGCAACGTGTCGACATCTCCAGAAACAGTGAGGAAAAATACAGCACTGCATCAAACGCTAGATGGCGTAATCGAGCTAACGGAACTGTATCACTCACCTCTTCATAGAAATTAGATTAAAAACAATGCGCAGATTCTTCATGTCATGCGTTGAATTCTGTGCCAAGAAAGAACAATGCCAACAACCACCCAAAAATTTACAAAAATAGTACAATGCATGAATTGTGCGAATATGTCTTAAGACGCTTTGCTAAAATGCAGTATATACTGTATTTTTACGGGTATTTTCAAACGAACACACATCATTTACAAGCAGAGTCGAGTTGGTTTTGGGCTGCATGACAGCGAGGTGCTGACTGGTTTGTGGGTGCGCTCTCTCTCTCTCTCTCTCTCTCTCTCTCTCTCTCACTCACTCACTGACATACACACGCACACTTCGTAACAGAGTAACTGAAAGATTGATGTCAAAGGAAAAAATCCTTTCTTGACCAAGAACAATATACGATCAGGTACCTTCTCAAATGCTCAACACACCCAACGTTACTTTATTCCCCTGCACTGTATTTAATAATACACAGCGCCGTCCAAAAGTCTCAGACCACATTTAAAATCTGGGGTTCAGAATCTAATTTAAACCTGGACTTAGACCTACGGTTTAGGATGTTAAAACAAAGAAGTGTTATTATGTAAAATTAGCAGGAAATATTCAGAATTGTGCGGTATTTCTGTGCCGCTAAGCAAATTACTGACAATGACCATGTTAACTTCATTGTACAGATCACGTGATCTGGTTCCATTGAGACACGCAAGATTCAAATTCTCACATTTTTTGACTCTCATTGTTATGCTAATAATATAATTTCTAATGACAGTATTTGGATTAAATCAGAAAAATGCAAAATTAAAGCACGCTGATGGACGGTCCCAGACTTGTGGACGCCTCTGTATCATTGGAAATGTTTTCTCTTGGTTATCCACACAGATTAGAGAACATCACACGATTGGTTCCACGTTCTCTCTGGACCATTTTTCTAATTGCTGGATGCAGATCGTAATGTCGAGAATGCGAAACCGAATTTCCACTCCAGTTTGCATTTGGGGAAATCCCAGGATGCATCCCGGATCAAACAGAGATGAAGCGCTGTGTGATTGTGCTTGTTATGTCTTTAAATAATGTGTAACAGCCCTCGTTTCCTAAGCTTGATTTAACAGAGATCAGTAAGAGATGGAGACAACTACAGCGCATGCGGCCAGCCGTGCACTCGCAGGGCTCTCCAAAGCAAATGTTGATCCAGTCTGTGGTCCAAGTCAGTACGTTCTACAGTAGTGCAAAGCCCCTGAGCTGCTCCAGGCTTTCATCTCCAGCCAGGTATCTTCAGGGTTCAATGATAAGGTAATGAAACTGCTTGTAAATGGAACAACCTGATGCTTGGACCTTTGGCCATTAGTCTTCTCTGAGGTCCCATTGGGACTTTCAATCAATGTCAAGAAGAAAAAAAAGAGAGGAGAAAGTTTAATGAAGGACATGATATATTTAAAGAGAAATACAGTGATGCCAGGAAACTGTGATAAATACCGCAACCCAAACCTTGGAGACGGACAGGATTGTTGCAAAATCTTTTATTTCCCTTACAAAGAAAACTATTACAACAACATACAACAATCAAAAAAGCCAATTTCTTTCACTGTTGTCATGATCTTTCCCTTGAACCTCTCATTTATTTGCAGATAAAAGCAAACAGGCTTCACGGGAAAGGAAAGCGAGATAATTTAAACACAGTTGTGCAAAGAAATCAAAGCATGCAAGAACCAGAGACACGTTTGCTACAAATCGCCTGTTAACCTGTCAGATAAATACTAATTTACAAAAGAAGAAAACAAGATAATAATGTAACGAAACAGGGGCGTGTATTTACCCCCTGTACTATACAACACTGAATGTTGTAAACAATTCGCACACACTCACAGCTATTCAAATTTGTAGGTTAACGCCCTGATGAGGGGGCAAAGGGAACATCGCCCCAGGCCCTGTGATGAGGAGGGCGACATAAAAACGTTGCCCCTACTGGAGACTCCCCACCAGAGATGCAATACTGGACCAATGTTTGCGTAAACAAAGCTGAAAACATACTCAACATAAAAATGGCGACGAGCTTCGTTTTTTTCATTTGATTGCTTTTAAATATAGGCTTCACAAGCAGTGTTTTATTTAAAGCAGATTAAAGCTTACAGTTGTTTACTGCGGTTTGTACAGTTCGTGTAAGGCACTGGAGAAAAAAAACGAACGTACACAATTGCAAACGGGTAAATTATTCTGTAATTCGGATGGAATAACTAAAGAAAAACAGTCTGATAATACGACCCTGATCTGGACCCTTATTTTCATTAGCAACAGGGACAACGAATGACTGAAAATAACACACATTATATCCCCAATAAACAATCACTGGTAGTGCCATAACTGAGTGTATGAATCCAGTTATCAGGAAAGAATATCCGTGTAGGATAAATCCGGAACCCTTCAGTATTCCACCACTGGAAAACTTTCCCAGCCGCCTCTTATTAAGCTATATAAGTGCTAAATAAATTATCCCAGCACATGCATGCTACTCAAAGAAACCTTGACCCTACACAAGCATGTGTGACCCTTTCTTTGATTTTAAGCTTTTATAAAGCGAAAAGAGCATTTGGTACCAAACAATGCATTTCTTACAATGTAGTGTACATAAACACAAAGGCCCCAGTCCACATTAGTTTCAATGCGCTATACGGACTAAAACATACAGCTACGACTCCGCATGAACAATATGCTATAATTGATAAGGCACAGAAAGTTAAATTACCCTAAATTATTTGCATAAACCTGAACATAGATGCTTTAGAAAAATATCCCCTCTATGTCTCAAGTTCCAAATACATTAATCTATGGCTTCATAAGTTACTTAATATCCTTTTATCAAATACGTATAACTTAAATGCTTAATTTAAAAAAAAAAGCACAAAAAGGCGATTTGGATCCCAAACTGTCTGTTTACGCTTGAACGACAAACAGATGTCAGATTCATTCAAATCGTCTGCTGTTCAGTGCTATAAATGATATATTATGGACATGCCAAGTAAATAATAAAATGATGCTAATGAAATACTCAAACCAACTCGGTTCCTTCAATTCCAAATAATCCCCTATAACAATCGTTCCCAGAGGTCAGCAAGTTCGGAATAACGTTTTACAGCCCCAGAATCAACAATGTGAAAAATACTTCCCTTTTAACAGGTTCATAAATACTTCTTAAAAAATGACAGGAAAACACAGCCAGGGAAAGTTAGTTTGCTCAGCAAGACAGGATGGAGATCCCAGTAAGATTTGTGCTTGAAAACCATGCCGTTTGTTTCATAAAGGGCCGCGTTACTTGTGTCCGTCACTGTTTCGTCAATATGGTCGCCAAACACCTTCATCCATTCTACCAGCAGGATTCAGCAGGGTGGGGGAGTTGCTATGACTACCGTCCCCCTCCACTCCCCCATTCCCATCGGCCTGAACTGGAAGATTCGGATTGACGAGGCTCGTTCCCGTGGAGGCGCTCGTGCAAGGCGGCATCATCCGGGATGGTGAGCGATCGCCACCCGGAACCATGGAGAATTGGTACGAGCCAGATGAGGCACCATAGTAGAGATAGGGTGTGCTGCTGCTCTGGAAGGGTCCACTTTGGCTCTGGGTGGAGCCGGGGTATGGTGGGGGAAGGTAGGTGTGGTAGTGGGCACTGCCGAGCGACATTCCGGTGGTGACAGGGGTCGGAGTGTACGTGAAGGTGGCCGGGTAGTGCATTCTTGGGCTGGAAAACCGGCTCTCTGTGAGTGAGGAGAAACCGGGGAACTGCCGCTCAAATTGGCCAGGAAAAGGACTCAAATCCGTCGAACCTGCAGAAACAAACGTTTGGATTGTAAATCTACCAGGTTTTTATTCATGAATAGGAATCTACTGTACTAAGTAGTGACACATAATAAACAAAAACAAACAATAAATAAATCAAGCAGACAATCTGTGATTACTTTTTCGATAAAAATTCATCACACAATTCTGTTGCTTCAATAACAGCTACACACAAACGGGGCAAATAACCTCTTGATAACAATAAATAATAACAATAAATAAATACTTGATTTAATTTTTATTATTAAACTAGCAAAACATGTTCTAACACAGTGGAACTCCATTTAAATTAGCTATTAAAAACCCAACCGTACATTCTAAACGACAGACATGCAGAGGAGAACAATTTATCGATTAGTCGACTTCACTGCGGTTTGTCTTTCATCACACAGTTCATGTCTATGTGTATTCATGTCCGTGGTTATATGTCCCAGTTCATCTGCGTCTGTAGGGCTCTTTATATGCATGTGTACGCTTGTCTGCATGTTTAAATTGTTTCTGCGAATACAAAAGTGTTTGTGAGTGTGTGTGTGTGTGTGTGTACTCGCCTGCAGCGAGAAAACTTAGGATGCATAATCGGTCACACATTTGGAAACATTTTGAGGGCCGCAAAGCAGCATCGCAGAGACAGACCCGTCTGCACTGATGTGGGCTCCTGCTAAACTGTCCTTGTGCCCTTCTGTCCTTAACATATTCTTTATTTCCTTCCAAAAATCAGAAACCACTAATGGTCTGAAGCTCAAACTAGAGCCAAGGGTTGAATGAACAAACAAGACCCCCTCCTCCCCACCACCACCACCCTTGGAACGAAGATGTTTTCATAAATCACACGGCGTCTTTTCTGTCATCATGTTTGTGCCTGTGGGCCGACTGGGTGGCATGGTTAAGCGTGGGCGTTTTGCGGAGGCACGGGTTGTCGCCTGCACCCCCGCGGCGCTGATGTTGGCTCCACTCGCTTTTTTTCTTTTATATTCAAAATCTTTGGTTTAAGCTGCTGACAATAATGGTTCTCTCGCCCCGGGCCACAGAGAGTCTGTGCTCTGAATAAAGGGCTCCATGATAAAAGCAAGCTTTTTTTTTTTTACATACTACACAAATGAGGGTTATGCTATGCTGCATTTAAACTTTCACTGGCGCTAGACACCACAAACCCAAGGAGGAGACAACTTCACAGCTTACAGTTTTAGGTTGTAAGAGCGTTTCCCTAACGTTTCCTTTAAGTAACAATAAAACGTTAAAAAACTTATTTTGAAACAACGTTGTATGAATGTTTCTGCGTGGAGAAGAACATTATTCAAATGTTTTTATTTCTGTAAAGTTTTAAAGATGTTACACTAACAACTTAAGAATACCGTTTTTGATATATATGAAATATACACAAATATACACAAGCGGCCGAACACAAGTGCTTCTAGCTCAATTTGAAACGTGTGAGCAAGCTCAATTTGAAACGTGTGACCACAATTCATCACACAACACAAGTATGTGCTGCTATAAGAGGCTTTAGCATAAATAATTCAACAGCAAATGTTCTCTTGCAGGTGAGCTACTGTTAGAGAAAAGGCAACAAAAGAGAATCTTGCCAAGCAAGTTCGCTAATGTTGACACGTTTATAGCAGCTATCTGAATAACAACACATCTGGTTTAACTGCATCTAAGAGTAATTCTATCATCTCCTACAGTTTCATACTGTAACGCCTGAAACACTTTAAATCCGAAGTCATTTTGGCCCCACTAGCATCACTAAATAAAATTGCTAAAATGGCTGTTTTTAAACAGGCTTTCCAAACACGCCCTGTCTGCCATTGGTCCAACAAACAGATAGCTCCGCCCCCAACACCTATCGTTGGTTAAGCTAATGTTGCTATGTTTTGGTAGCAACCACACTGTTGACATTTTCCAGGTGAATCAACCTACTAACGGTTTACTATGTCTGTGCTTGTTAAGCTGGTATGAGAGAACGTTTTTTTAACTAGCAAAAACGACAAACATCGCTTTAAAGTACGCGCAACTAGAACGCGCGCAAGCATTTTTCCCCATTTGCTTCCGCGTGGATTATATTTTTGGCCCGGTACCGAACGAATACCCTTGGAGAACCTGTATCGGTTTATCCGCAATGCATATTTTCCCTGTTACTCTTTATGGTTAAGAACCCACAGCAAAACACATCAAAGAACGTGTCCTAACTCACATCAGGGCCTATTATTAACAAACGCTCAAAGTGTGCCAGCGTCAAATGAAAGGTTGATATACCCAAATTAATTAAACGTGACAGGGCGTGTGGCGGGTGTCCAAAACCTGCCAGGCAGCGCTCAGGTGAGGGAGACTCTTATTTAATCACTTTAAATCTATCCACGTTCTCAGGAATGAAAGGGTGTAGAATGCCGGTAGATGAGAGAGCGAAAACGCTTACCTGGCAGCGAGTCAAACAGGTGTTTGGAATAGAAACTCCTCCGTCTACATTTATCCTTTACAGGGTACGTTTCTGGGTGTGTACAGGGCACACGAGGACAAATTAGCCAATGGGGTGCAGCTCAAGCACCAAGTGGCCTTTAGTTCCCTGAAGGTTCTTACAGAACATTTTTTTCGCTATAAAGCAGCTTTATTTGCCTGCCGCTGGTCTGTTATTATGTCTTGGTCTGTTATTAACGATATCCTACCCAGGATCAAAGGCATGGAAAGAGAGGAGTATTTTTTTCTTCTCCGGGTTTAAAAACACGCTCTCGGGTTAGTTCAATTTTAAAAGCGTCTCCGTTTACATATCTACAGCGCTATTAGCTCATAAAAACGGAGCAAACGTGAGATTGCCTTCTAATGAATTATGACATGAACGTTTAAGTCCATGATTTTTTAATATGATTGACAGACCATTACAGAAAAACGATCATTTCAGAAAATAGGCCTCGCGAAGGGAAAGCCCTGCTTGTTTTCCTCAGCTCCACGTGTGTTTCCGATTAGAGCTTGTATCAATGCACTGATAAACGTCCAAAACCACGTGCAAAGGAGCAAAAGCTGTCCCATGAGTATTCAAATATATTACAAAACGTGCACGAGTAACGTTTTATTAGAACCACAAGCCACCACCCTTTGTAAATTGTGTTAAAACACACGCCCACCCCATCCCCCCGCCCACTGCAGTGCTGTATGGGAGGGGTAGGGGGCGCACCTGCTGTAGGCCTGAGGCTGAAGGTTACCTGGGAGGCGTCTGGGCACATCGCTGATGGAAGGCAGGCCCGTGGCTCGGCTGGACGAGAGGGGGGTGGTGGAGTGAACCGATGGAGAGGCCATGGGGCTCAGGTACGACGGGTACGTCTGGTCATAAGACCATGGCGGAGAAGACTGAGGCTGGCGTGGATCTGGGGGTACAAAGAAAGAACAGCTTTATTAAAGCGATACAAGAAACATTACAGTGGATTTAACACAAGGGCTTTTGTTTGGCCAAACAGCATGTGGCTTTTTGCTTTGCCGACAACAAAAATGGTTTGTAGTCTTATTTTTTTTTTTTTAAATCACTGTCTGTCTGTCTCTCTCATAATATATATATATAAATATATATTTATCTCTATCTATCTCTCTGCTATCTATCTCTACTCATTAGCAGTTCAAATATTTGTCTGAGCTGATAAAACATGTGACTCATCATTCAATCCCTCATGCCAAGTATCAGGCAGAGAACTGCCAATGTCAGCAAGATACACCTCACATCACCTCCTCAGATTCAGTCAGGAGGTTTACACACAGTGCAGTCACAGAAGCCAGAGGCCCGGGACATGCAGTAATTAAGAACAGGTGATACACCTCTCTGACTGTGACAGAACACACCGCCCCGGGTCAGCCGCACTCGCTTTCCATGTGCCCGTCATGTCACAGTGTGCGATTTCAGCGCTAAGACGAACAGACACTAACGTTCAGACACACGCATGCTAAATTAAAGCTGCAAGCAGCGTTGATTGGGCCCTTGCAGTGGTGCCACCACCACCCGAAGGCTTTTAAATGCATATTGAAGGGTGGACAATATGCATTTAAACGGGTATATACTTTGTTACAGTCATTTATAGGTGCCACATTTCCTGCTACCAGCTGGTGGCGCTATAACTATAATTGATTAATGGGGCGGGCATGTCTTTAGGCCAGAGTTCTTATCAAACATGTGAAATTTGAGGCGAGTTGGACATTTGTTTAACGGTGAAGCGTCGAACTTTGTGAGGCCACGCCCTTCAACGAAAAGTCAAGAGCTTCACTATTTAGCATCGCAAAGCCTTTAGATTATACTGACTAAATAGGATCTGATTAAATCTGTAGGAGTAAATAAACTGAAATGCTGGCGTGAAAGTGCAAATATAACCTCTGTGAAAGATAACCTGACTACAGAAAACCGTTAGCGGTTCTCTGTGATTCCAATTATTGTTTACTTCATTACTTCATGGTTAAAGATCAAAACTTGTAACCAAAAATATCTTCTTTTGTATTTTTCAGAAGCAACAAAGTCAAACAGGTTTGGAATGACAAAGGTGAGTAAATCATGGAAGTATTTTCATTTTTGGGTGAAAACTATTCATTTAAGCAAGATGATATCAGATTTCCTGAGGTCTAGGCTGGAATGAAACGGAAAATTCTGAAATTACAACATCATTTGCCTTGCTGTTCATTGAAATAGTCATAATAATGTTGTCTCTCAGTTAATATAAGGTTATAAAGAACTTCAAAAGCTTGTTAAAATGTGAAGCACCATTAATGGTGGAATGGAATTAAACAGAACTTGCATTTCAGTTCTCAAACTATTGCTGACAGCACGACAGACTCTGTAGTTATCATTAGATGCAGGGCTGTTGGTCTCGTACCTGTTATCTGCGTCTGTCCCTGGGGGGTGAAGGAGTTGGGACTGCTGAGCGAGGGCCGGGCCGTTTGAGTTGGCACGGTAACCCGCATCGTGCTCTGCCGGATGCGCTCCAGTTCACTCAACCGGTCGGAGAACAGTCCGGATTTCGGTGAGTCATCCAGCTTCGGTCTGTGTCCTGCAAACAAGACAGTGCCTTGAGTCAAACTGCCTTACATGTGGGCTTCAACCACTAGGCCTCAGCACCCCAAACCTATGATGTATACGTATGGCACGGGTTCGAAACAGGTGTTCCATTTCCTCCCCGTATAAGAGCTTTCATTTCGCCCTGTGGCATTTTAGCATTTTAAGCCACAATGCACCGTGACTCTGCTATATGGAATTAAACCACATCTAAAATCATTTCCCAAAAAAACCTGCATATTATGTATCCCATATCCCACAAATAGCATCTATTAATCTGTCCCATCGGGGGGGTATTTGGCTTTGACAATTAGGTGCCATGTTTGGCATATAACAACATTCAGCGCACACGTACTCAGACGCAGTGAACTTGTGTTATTAAGGCCACATATTCTTCGTCTCTGTAGGATGCGTCCGGACACCGGCGAGCGTCTTTCTGGAAAGCCATTACAAGAGCGTTTAAGAGTCTATAGAGTCTAAGTCTATTCTCGGCAAATTAGAAGAGGAATAAAACCAATACACAACTAGCCCCTTTTTCCACATTAAAATGGCCCTGTGTCAGCCTGTGCTAGTTTTTTTTCTGAAAAGGCAGTAAAGTAAATATTAAACAGGAGAGAGAGAAAAACTGCTGGATTTGGCTGAGCTCCAGTTGGCAGAGAAAGGAGCTACCTTTAGATCTTGAGTAACCGGAGTGCACTAGAACAACAAAGAGATGCAGCGGACTCAGAGAAAGAGAGAGAGAGAGAGAAAGACATACAGAGAGAGACACACAGAGAGAGAGAGACACACAGAGAGAGAGAGACACAGAGAGAAAGACACACAGAGCGAGAGAGAAACACATACAGAGAGAGACACACAGAGCGAGAGAGACCCACACACAGAGAGAGGGAGAGAGAAAGAGAGAGAGAAACAGAGACAGACACTAAGTACATTAAAAAGTGTAGAGAGAGAGAGAGAGAGAGAGAGACACTAAGTACATTAGTAAGTGTAGAATATAACCTATGATGTTTTTAAAGTCATGTGTGTAATGTTTAACTTAAATGTGAAGACAATTTTAATATCATGCCTCATTTGTGAACGCGTGAAGAAAACATACAGCAGAAATAACAAAACCCTAAAATGATATCACAATAAAACATTGTAGCTAATAAATACAATTACCGCTTAATTTTAAACATAAATTATCGATTAAAAATTGCCATAATGGATTCGTGTGACAATCAAATATGCTACAACATACTTGAAACCAGGAAAAAAGCTAATTACATTAAATATCTAAATGCAGGCAAATAAAATAGACATTATGTAAATTTAAGATAGATTAACAATATTAAGAGCTGATCAGCCAGACTCAAAAAATGGATCTATGGATTTCATAAGCCATTAAACTGTTTATTTGATTAATTTATGGAGCAACGTGACACCATACATTGTTTTTTATCATCACATTATTTGTATTTTGATTTTTGAAGTTTTTTTGCCTTGGAATGATTAAATAAAACTTTGATACAGGTTTAAACTTAGTCCTTGCTGTTGCAACCTGGTCTAACCCGAGTCTAAAACCATGACAACTGTTGTGCTTCACTCATCATCTCAACATACACACAAAGACAACAGCCAACATGTCATATAGGGAAAGTAAAGTTACATATCTTAACCACCAGCACTGTACTTAAGCAAACTTTAGCCTTTTACCCAAAGCCAATTTGTAGAACTATAATTTTTCATGAGAGGCCGAATCCATACAGTTATGCTATCATAAATTCTGCTGGGGAAATAAAACAGACAAAGATGTGCTTTGTGTGGACATATTTCCTAGAGATTTATATTACACACATTGTTCTGCGTATGGAGAGACGGTAGACTCGGGCCTCCCGTAAATTTTAAATGTACGATGTGCTTCCACGCTGACGGAGAATAAGGCCGCTGAGATCTGTCTGCTAAGGCCCCCTGAAGACAGGTCTGTGTGTGTTTTTTTAATGGGGGATTTGAGGCCTCGACACTCCAAATCTCGGTCTCGCTGTACAAAGGGAGTTATAGAATGTTCAGTGGCTTGTTTCAGATTCTGAAATTTTGTATGTCTGTGGAGACTTTGTAGCCCATCTCAGTTTGGATAATGCATCTGGTTACACTGACTCTCCCAAGAAGCATCTCTTGGGGAAGGTGAGGCCAGCCAAGTGGTTAAAAATCTGGGCTGCTAACACAAAGGTTTTAGGTTCAATCCCAGAGGTGGGGATAAAATACAATCCCAGTAACAAGTCTAACTTACATCACAATTTTGCTTAAACCCCTAAAGTTTGGAAGTCCCTGGAAGTCCCACAGTTTTTGTTCAGTATTTCAAAATGGTATTTCCAAATACTGTATCAGTACTCTTGTCTAAATTTGATTTTTTTTTTTACATTTTTTACATGAAAATGTTGGATATACTGAGAATAATCCACTGAAAGCAATTATACAAACAGTAAAGATAAAACATACTGCAGCATTAGGTCAACATTATTTTTTTAACTATAATCCAAATTCAGAACAAGCCAATAAACATCCACGATTCAACAAAGTCTGACACAGATGAAAGAGAAATGAGTAAAAAAACGATCACAATTTAATTGTATTGGTATTGAATATCTACACACAAAGAATCATGTAGTCCTCAAACTATACGAGAAGTTTGAAATGCAAGACTTTGAGCCTGGCTTATGACGTTTCCTAAGGCTGTCCCCATACTACAAATAACAAACTGAAGAAACAAGCGCTTTTGTTGACCAATCTTTGCATCTTAGCAGATGCGGCTAATACGCAATGTTCTCAAAAAAATATGCTCTTGCAATAACTTTTCATGTTTTTGTTAATGGAAATGTTAGGGAATCGTTCCTACAACCCAAAATTGTTCGCTGGATTTGAAGTGAAGACATTAGCAGAGGTTCATCATTTGTTTGAGGAAACGTATTCAAGAAGGTCAGGAAACCAGATGATATCACCGCTAGAGGGAAAGTCCCAAAAATTCCTATCATCCCCCAGCCAGCGGAGTGAGATTTTTGATAGCTAGCACTTCCCTGTCCAATCAGAGAGCGGAAGTGCTAACACATTCATTCCAGATGTTTAAATGGCCCTGTGGGATGCGGTCCAGTCTACGGCTGACACAGATCTTATCTCACAGGTTGAGAATCACAGAGCAAAGATCAGAGTATAATAAAGTAATTCCTGATTTAGGATTTCTGTGATGACTGGGGAGTCTGTTTATCCAGATTAACGGATATAGGAACGATGAAAAAACGAAATGAGTGTGAAATATATGATCTGAGGTTTTCTGGACGATTCGTGGATCAGCGCGAGGGTCTGTTTGGACAAGCAAGTCTAAACAAACACTGACGATCCGATAGCAAATCAGAGGAATTAGCCAAGCAGCTGTGTGCTTCCGATTGTAGAGAAATGAACACAGGAACGGCTGAAATTAGACCACAGCCAGTGTGTGACTTAAACAGTGACTTCTGTAAGATATGGGGTCTGTTATTATATTGTGTTTTAGAATGGCTGGAATGCTCTATTGACCAATAAGCATCCAGGACCGGAAGTATTAGTTTTGTAATGAGCCGTCCAGTTCTAGATCAGATCAGAACACATGCAGTAGGATCACATGCACAGAGTCACATGCAGTAAATGCAGCGATCAGAATTCATGCCAAGACAGCACACATGCGTCGCCAAGATGTCTGTTAAAGAGAGGGTCATCTGGAAAACATCACATGTAAATTATTGCATAAAAAACAAATAATAAACATGTTAAAAGAGCAGATTCACGCACATTCATAAGCACCACTGCTGTATGGGACACCCCTGACCCACGGTGCGAGGGGCCCCTAACCATATGTGGGAGGCCCCTCACCACATCCAATTATATTATGGTTAAATTAGTCTGTCTAGAGCCGTTTTTATACTGCATGGAAGCTGCATCTAAGCTGGAAATATACTGTACAGAAGTGGCATATATGAATTCATTTCGAATTTGCATGTACAGCAGACAAAAAATAAAGAATCTGATTTAAAGACGCTGTAAAAGCAGATTTGGTCAGGTCAACAGCTTTCCTCTGATCCAAAGGAAAGATTTTACAATAACAATAGCTCCATTCTGGAATATTTGCTGTGGAATCTTTTCGATCTTTTTGACATCACAATCAAATGTTTAAAATGTAACCTTAAAATAACATGTTCCGTCTTCATCAGCGATACTATCGGAAGCCCGATACGAAACCTGCGTACGATGTTACGTCACGTATTAAGTTTTCATATGTAAAAGGCGAATCTGACAGATGTCCAGGATACAGGAACAGCCCGGAAATTATGGAAATTCATCACCGCCCGTCATCAACAGGCCGTTTGAGAAAGTCAGAGGAAAAAGGAAAGATGGAATAAACTGGAAAAGAAAGTGAGAGAGGAAGAGAAAGAGAGCGATCGAAAAAGAAGGCGAGAAAAAAGCCAGGCTGTTGTGGAGCATTGCCAGGCGTCTGTGTGGTCTGTACGTTTCAGCATTTAGGAGGCAAGCCAAGAGGGAAAGGGGCACACACACACACACACACACACACACACACACATATACACACCAAAAAGCCCTCAGCCCTTTTCAAACCGCAGGCACACGTCTTCATCACCTCCACGCGGATATGAAAGCTGTGCGACTCGGAACAGAACCTCATCAGTGTTTCTCAGCTCCTAATGATGCTGTACTGATGTGTGCTTAAACTATCCAAACCAGACACAAACACACACACACACACGAGACCGCTGGCAACTTTACACACAGGCCCGGCGCTTTCTCCCCGCGCTCCGACTGGATGGAGACTCGCGGCTGTTTCTCTAGACTTCTTTTTTGTTTGGGTTGGTTTTATGTGAACAGTTCCCATTGTAAACTTAAACTCGCCCCAAAGTGACGCCTTCGCTAAGCGAAACCGACTTCTTTATACTTTCTTTGTAAGGTTAAATAATGGCTATCGGTCTTGTGTGGTCCGTTTTGAAAGAAACTCCGCGCAGAACGCCAAATCTGTCGTTTTATACGGTAATATCGACCGTTGTTATTGTTACGACTAAATTATTATCATCTTTCAACTCGATGATGTGCGAGATTGTCAAAACAACAAGACTTATGCACTGGATTTGGAATTTTAGCTTCAAGCAAATGGGCTTGAAAGGAGACTTTGAGCTGATTATTTGCGGTCTCTGTAAATTCTAACAAGCCTTTTGACTGGTTTGATTGAGCTACAGAGACAAAGATGCATAGAGTACTTCCTACAACGGGTGACAGTCTAACACAGAATCCGTAATTACACCGAGCCCCCAGTGCAACTATGTTAGTTTAACCAACCCCACCCGACTATTAGATCAAATGATGTTTAATGAGTGCTATTAGAGTTAGTGTGTACACAAAGACTCAGACACACACTGCACACACAGACTTGATGGAGGCAGTGGCAACCCTCAGTATGCTGAAGCGGTCGTCTCCTGTTAGCACAGTGGAAGCTGGAGAGGCGCATGACAAAACTCAACGGCACACACCGCTTGCAACACCAAGGTTCAAATTTCAGAGAACGCACATACTGATGCTCCTCCGTGGTATGTTATGCTGTTTAGCAACATAATAATTTCCTTCACTTTTTAGCTGTTCACAATACACTGTATTGTTGGAATGAATAGGGCAGTCTTTAAATAAGCAATGCAATTCTGTTGACAAAGCCACGTTTTTTGATTAAATACAAGTTTAAGTATTTAATTAAGTACTTCATTTCTAACTGGATTTTTGCTGCATCTTTGAAAAGTCCACAGATCAACTTTTTTTAACAAGAAAAATGTCTTTTCAAACACAATGTTAAATAAATAAATGATAATTATTAAATCAATTATATCGGTCTGAAAAAT
>JAZGTJ010005066.1:0-28666 GCA_036877575.1 Botia almorhae
GAGAACGGTCTTTCAGATTTATTATAATATATATTTATTATAATGTTGAACAGCAACTTGTATGAATAGACAGCACTGATTAATTCCAGCCTCTGGCTATTTTTCTCTGCATCTTATATGAAATACAGCCAAAATCAGAATTAGTTCTGCTCATGATGAGTATCACCAAACTCCTCTCTTTTTACCCATAAATCTCAGGGCTGAAAGTGTCCACTTTTTACTCCATATGCCTCCCACTCTCCCCTACATACTGCTTTTTTCTTCTGCCGTCTGGACAGCTGTTTGCAGCTGGGCTCTTTGTGCTTTTGCTGAGCTCCAGACGTTGCTTTTCAGACAGTCAGAGGGACCGCTACATCCTACCAGCTGTCACACACACATTACTGGAGATATTGGAGGGAAACTGGCAGAAATGGAAGCTAAGCCTGAGATAGCTAGACTGTGTTTGATATTTTCAAAATTTGATCAATTTCAGAATCTGCGTGTGACAGATTTAGAAAATACTCTGTTGTGAGTTGTGATTTATACAGTCACTTCACAAGTTTTCATATAATCCTTAAGGGAGATAAAGTTAAACATTTGGCTGCTGTTCGTGATAGAGGGCTTGAAACTCCACTCAAGCTCTAAATTCCCCCCTGGACTACTTAATAAAGATTATATAATATTTAATACATAATAGAAGTGAAAAGAAATACTGGTACAGACGCCCGCTGCTGCTTCAGTACAATGCTAGCAAACCAAAGTACCGCTGCATTTCTGCCGATTTTTGTAACTGTTGGGAAATAAACTAATTTTATTTCATTATAAAAAGTTATTTTCTATAAAATAGATTAACGTGAATAGGAATGTTACAGGGCTCAGCAAAAATGTCAAAAATAAGTATTATGTTGTTCGTTGACCACATAAAAGCTAAATGCCGTTTGATTGGTTGTAAATAAAGTCACCTCTGATTGGTCAGTGCCAAAGAAACTTGGAAAAATTTACTTCATTTAGAATTGTTTTTCCAGAGAGCTGGAAATAATGAGTGTCAGTAGTTTGTGTTTATTGTGCTGATGGTCCACTGGTCTTTCTCTTTGTAAATGCTTCTGTCTCTATAGAAACAAAAAGACAATCTTAATTTATAAGTCCTGGCGGGCTCGTTAAGTGAGGTGGTGATTGGGGGTCTCACTAAAGAGGGAAGGTAACCATGACACACTCTCTCCCTCTGGGCTCATACTGTCTGCACTTTACACTCTTATGAGATGGTAAGTGGATGATCAGCCCAGCATGGCAGAGGTGGATAAGTCTGTATGTTATCTATCATTCATTTAGACCATAGAAGATGTCAGATTAGCAGTTAGACTGCTCCATATTTCATGGCTTTCTGCTTAGACTGCAGGGATCTGGTTTCCCTCTCAGTTTATTACAAAACAATGAAAACTGACAGATATAAGATCTAAGGCAATCGCAGTGTGTTAAGTTGTCATGGTGATGACCTGCATTGTCCGGCTGTGACCCCAATGATTCCAAGGCGTCCTTGGCAACAAGCTGGAATCCAAAACCGTTAGAGAACATCATAAGAAATTCAGATGTCTCACATGCATCCAGTGAAATTGTTTAATATTCCAGACTCACATAGATGAGCATGATGAAACTGCTTAAAGCAGATGCAGTACTTTCCCATAAAGTCATGTTGATGAAAACACAGGCTGATCGTGATACTTTTTGAGTTGATAATGACTGCCTGGTTTTATAGCGGAATATATATTCTCTCTCCTGCAGTGATGCCGCTTGTGTAGAGAACCGTATCAAAACATTTGCAAATGCAGATGCGTTCGTAAACAAAGTGTTTGTATTCTTCTAATGGGCTAAATTCTGTGGTGCAGTCAGTTAACTGTTGTGTCTTAAAGGAACAGTGTATCCAGAAATCTTAATTGTGACAGAATTTTTATTAGGGTGGACTGTTCCGTTAAATACTAAGAAAAAACCTTCTGTTTCATAAAAGAAACATCATCCAGTCACTTAGTTGGTCCTAAACTATGACAAGATATTTTGCTGTGATTGTATGACTTTTTCCAGATGTGAGAATTTGTTACTTTGGATTTTCTTCGGTTTAGCAGCTCACAGCCCGGCTCTACTTGGGAATGGATTTGATTTTAACGTTTGACAGCCACAGACAGAATACTACGACTGAGTCTATTTGATCTTTGACTGTAAGGATACTGTTAAAAATTTTTACGAGTTTCCGTTGTCGCTTCAACTGTACAGCTGTATCTCCTTACCCTTTTTAGCGTCACCCAGATGTGGGTTACAGCATGGAAGAATCCAACTGGAACAAACGTGTCAGAACCGGAGTTTTGTGAGGAGTTTAGCAGATGACACATGGAAATAAAATATGTGTCTGCTTCCGTGGCCTGGGAGCTTGAAATGAGACGTTTCTAATGATTTCTCCAGTGTAGGAGCTGAGCGACTGCCCCTGAGTGGGCGGCTCTCAGTGCTCACCCTGCAGGAGCCCGAGAGTATGAATGAAGTGGCAGAGATTATAGGCTGATAGTGAGGACTAGAGACAGGAAGTCATCCAAAGAGACTTGAAAACTCAGAGTCTCTTAACATCTGTCTAGACGGCATTAAAATTCCTGGGTGCTAGCCTGATGGGAGAGTTTCATCGGGAATACATGCCCACTCTCCATCTAATTGGAATTTGGAGGGCTGATTTAGCTCTGTAGCTTTTTGCATTAGCTGGGTTTAAACTTTTTTTTTTTGCCTTGCCTTGATTGTCACAGATGTTTCTTCTAAAATGATTTTAAGCAAAATAAAAATAGAAACACACAAAAAAAACAGCGTAAAGCTATAACAGGGAAGAATTTGAGTTCATATTAAATATGAATATATTTAATTCTCATCTTTTGATCGCTTACCCAGCTAACAATTTTAGGTTGTAATTAATTTTGGTTTTTTAAACGTTCCACTAACAGCTTGAGAATAAATATTTTGATTTAAAAACGTTCTGAGAACATTAGCCAACATTTTGAGAATGTTTCGTGTTAGCTAGGTAATCACTAAACCAAAAATAATTTACATTTGGCCCGTACATGCAGTGTAGCCCATCTTTCATCTCTATGAAGATAACAGGACAGAGATCTTAGATCGCTAAATTCCTCATCCTCGGTTGAGGTGTCTCCTCCTTAAGGGCTTTATCATACAATAACAAATAAAGAGGTCATACAGTTCCCAGAAGCACGTGCCGTGAGGTTCTTGACCTTCAAGCTTCACTTTCTGCCAGCACAGTGTGTTCAAGCGCAGTGTGTGGGTGATTGTGTGTTTTGTACAGTTGTGGAGGATGGATCTGCTTTTGGCCATCAATCCTTTTTTGTCTGTACAGAATAGAGACAGGCATCTTCAAAAGCTCTCGGAAAAACTGTTAGCCTGGGTCTTCTAAGGGTCAATAAACACAGGCTGCCCAGAGACCTGACTAAATAAACCAGTCCTGCTTTAAGTTAGAAAAAAGATAGTGTTGCCTGAAAACATCACAGCTATGAATTATTTTTGACCTGGTGCGATTCTGTTTTCACTTACTGTTTTCGTTGGACGTCGCTCAGGCAGTCAGAGTTAACGGTTTACATTCTTCAGGGGAGATATAACACGACGCTTTTCTTGAATGGGCAATTTGGCGTCAGAAGTGTCTTTGATTTTGCTGCCGTGCTCCCCGCACAAGCTTTTGAAGCATGGCGTGCTCAGATGTGGGATGCAGCCTGTTATACTAACTGAATAAAAATCGCCATGAACTGTTAGTGTGGTTCGCAGACGGCTTCTTACCGCATCGCCGAACGCTCTGTTACCGCAATGTCTTTCGACGCCTAGCTCGCTTTGCGCAGTGTGAAAAGCCCAGAGCCGAACCTCTGTAACTGAAATAGAGAGTGTTTTTAATAAAGAAGCTAGAGCGTGTTGGATCAATTTGCTGCATGTTTGGTTACATATGTAGCTGTGGAATCAATATCATTTGCCCTAGCCGCTCTGTAGGCATGGCTACATACCCTTTATGGCAGTTAAAACCAGAAAATCATTATGGCGCATGCAGGGGCTGCCAAATGCGACAGCAGATTTGGTACAGCGTGTAATGAAGGGCCATTTGAAGAGTGGACAGCAGACTGGGAGCCAGATCAGCCTGGGAGCAGACAGGAGACGCATGAAGCGTGGAGCAAAAAGCTTGACTGAAACCTGGCGTTCTCCACGATGACCATTTCTCATGTATACAGCTGACGTGTGCGCTGACGTCCACCATTTTCATTAGCACGACGCAGCTGCCTCTCACAGCTGTTCTTTGCTTGTATTCTTAAGGTTTTTCTGTTTGTCAATAGGGTTTAAGTATGTAAATAGCTCAACAGTTTGTTTTTTAACTGGTACACAGCTTGTGGCACACATGTCTCTACTGTATTTTCAAGCAAAGGACTGTTTGTATCATTGGCACCTGCCTCTAAGGTTTCCATGGATGTTTATATCGACTTGTTGAAATAAATTGTCCTGGTTTGATATATCAGAAAGCACAATGGGCAAAAAGAAGCCCAGGGATGTGATTTGTACAAAGTACAGCTCAAAGCTATTGGCAGTTTTCCAGGCCACCTCAGATAACTGCATGTGTCTTAGTCAGCTAGTATCTTGTATATCTGCCTGTAGTCGTTTCTGCATGTTTAAGGTGAGAATATTTTACTGGCTGAACTGTTAGGAAATGGCTGTTGTGTTATGCCCTTCATTCACAGTGGTATACAGTCTACAACACTTACAGGCTACAATATAGGCAGTTCTTGACATCACAGATACAGACGTATTTCTCTAAAATGTTTTCAAGTCAAGTGTCATGTTTTTCTGAGTGTCATGTCTTTTGTCACCCATCAAAGTCTCGAAGAATGCCCTTTCTCTTTCTTCAGTTCCTTTTCAGTACATTTACATTACGATTATCCATCTGGCAGACACTTTTATCCAAAGCGACATACAGTGCACTCAAGCTATACATTTTATCAGTGCGTGTGATCCCTAGGAATCGAACCCACAACCTTTGCGCTGCCATTGCAGTGCTCTACCAATTGAGCTACAGGAACACAATACAATAGTAAATGACCGCGTAATTAATTTCTTTAATCATTACGTCATTACAAAGCTAAATTTGTACTTAACATGTTTTTGAATGACTTCCATTTGTGTTATTTAAAAATAATAATAAAGCGATCCTGAGCTTTTGGCCAATGGTATATTTCTTGGTATTCTTTCTTTTTTTACACTTAAGTTCCTGAGTCCAAGTGTCAGAGTTTCTGTCTCCGCATGGATTGGACTTCGGCACTTTCTCACTGCACGGTGATTAACAGCAAGCCAATTGCAGGGATCCGGTTATCCTTCTTAAAAAATTCTTACAGGAAATGTCATTCATAATTGGATATGCCGTGACCTTTTTTATGGGCGAGGTGTGCAGCAGTTCTTACTTTCTGCTGCAGTCCTAGTTGCCTTCCAGGCGGCTTTTGCTTCCTGAACGCTGACTGCAGATCGAGACAGTTGGAGATACCTGTTGAAGATGATGTTCAATGGATCCCACAGTTTCCCAGCTCTGTTGCCATTCATTGTATGGACTTCTCCCAGAGAGGTACAGCTTTTGTGTTCTACAGAAGTAGAGAACGGATTACACCTTTTTCTATATAAATTGTGACGTTAGCTGGGGGAGTGAGTAATGTTTGACACGGATGCTGCGTTTCGGCACACTGGTAGTACATTATGGGCTTACGGTGATGTTGAGACAGAAGTTGAAGACAGATCCATCTCTGCTGACAGGTTGGATCCGGGTGAGTGAACTGTGATGGAAGCTTTGGGCTTCAGATCACAGTTTTGTCTGTCTGCTCTTGTGAGGTGTGTGTGTGTGATGTGATGTGGGGGAGGGCAGTCAGTATTTATATGCAGAATGTGAAGGCCCTTTCTAGAGTCCCTAAGTTTTAGTTGCCTGTATTTGTGCCTGTTTTATTTTTATTTTTTTACTTTGTTTGTTTGCCAAGACACGCACATATTGATTCTCTGTAACTGCATTCATAATGTATATTATAAAACGGATGTGTATTAGTGAGCAAAATATGCATCTGTGTTTATGTGCTGTAGAAATCAGAGCGGAAATCAAATACAGTACAGTGCTCCTAATGTTCCTTTATGATTCCACACTATGGAATCAATGGAATATAGAGCACTATGGAATACTGTTGTCACATTATAGTGTGGGGTCATAAAATAACACATATAGAACAACAGTAGTTTTCTACATGCATTATTTAAAACCTTCTCTGATACGTCACTTAGTGTCGTAGCTACTCTGTTTTTGATATAGAAACAGTGTTTTTTTTATTTGGTGAATCTGCCTGTTGTTTCATTTCTCAAGGCTGCTGAAATATGAACCATAACGCTTTATTTTACAGCTGAAGTACTGAACTCTGCTAACCAGTAACCTTTATAAAATCAGAGGGACGTATTTCTTAGATCTCAAATTCTGCCTTTATCTGTGGCTTTCACAATATTTGTACATATCCTCCCTCAAAATAAAAAATAATGTGTGTTTACATTTCGGTAATCTCGCTGTATTTCAATGTATTCGGTATTTTTCTCGCACTTGGTAAACACGGCCTGTTTGTGAGTTTAAGAATCCCCTCTCATTGCTTTATGTTTTAAAGATGAGGGTTCGCTGTGTATGCACATTCCTAAACCTCAAAATGTCTGAGCATAAAAACGACCTGATTTAATCAGCCTCAGTGACCCTTGGATGGCTTTTAATATATCTCAACTCGGAAAGTTTAGCCAAGCAAAGCCTTTTATTTACACAAATTTCATCTCAGGAATGCCTAATAATAATATTAACTTCAACTTTCTTAAAATAATAGCGTAATCGCAGTCGGTAATGAGGTGAGTCTGTAATTACAAGAACCCCCGTTCTAACTCAGTGAATTACAATAGTATTACGTTTGTTAAATTATTTTTGTTTTGCCTTTCCACCGAGGACTATTTCAGACCTCAACTCAGTTGCCAAAAGCGGAGCACAGATGCTGTTTTACATAAATCTGCACATGGTCAAATACATATTTCATTACGATCTTAAAGATGTGACACCTCACAAATGGTTTCATATTATGACTTTGTAAAATTCGTTTTACTGTACACTGAGAAAGGACACTCCAGAGTTACTTAAATCATCTTCAATGGCAGATAATCTGTTTTGAATTAAAGCAGATTGGTCAATCAGAGTTTGTGTCACTGTATGTGGGAACTAATTATCTCTGACAGGTGAGAGACAGATGTGACAGCAGTCTCTCTATAGTAGTTCTATCTTAATCTCTCTCTCTGTCTCTGTCTCTCTCTCTCTCTTGCTCTCTCTCAGACAGTATCTGGAAGTAAGGCATCAAGGCATGTCTGAATTCAATGTTTGTGTACTTGCTTGTCTAGTAAGACGCCTTTATCTGGTCAGTTTTCAAAGGCAGCATAGATGTATCCCCTACTGTTTATGATATCCCACAATCCTGTGCGTTCAGTTCAGTGGTTGGTTAAGAGATTACAAATGGCATTTAACTGACCTGTTGAAAGTCGTGACTGAATTGATCAAATTCATATTTTTTCTCATTTCAGTTTATAATTCTACTTCTACTGCAAGATATTCTATCATTTTTTATTTGCTGCTTTTAAAGCCAGGGTTTTTTAAACAACATTTGTAAAAAAAAAAGCTTGTTGTGAAACTGACTGGGCAGACACATTCAGTTCTGTCCACAGCGTCTTTCTACCATTTTAAAATTGCGAGACACCACTTTTATCAATAGCCCGGTGGGCACTTTACAGCAGTTATGATCAGCTCCAACCCTTAAATCAGTAAACATTTGACACAATTCCACTAAATCAAACTGGCAGCAGTTCCAGATGAATATTTTTCCCCACCTCAGAATTTACCCATGGCCAGACTTACAGATTAAATTCACCGAATTTGGCATCTTTCTCAGTTCACCTGCGCAGTCAGGTGCATCTCTATCCAGCAAGCTGAGGGTTGTGTTTCTTATTCATTTAAGCCACTCAATAGAGAAGTTACCATGTAATATAACACATGCCAGTGTTAATAAATGTAGCCAATGGAGACGTGCTGTGGGAAATTGTTTTGGTTGCAGAACAAGCATTAGAAATGAAGCAGATGGAGTGTATCTTTAAAGCATGCATGAAAGCAAACGCGTGTCTGCGGCATCAACAGCAGAGGACGTGTCTTCATTACAATTTCAAAGCGCCGAAACATCATTAATTCATTTCGAACCGAAACGTCCGTCGCCTCGCTGAAAATATCCGCTGCACCTTAACTCCAGTTCTTTAAAATCAATAGATGTGGAAACATCATGTGACATCATGGTCGTTGTCTGAATGATGATTGACTAGCGACCAGCTAGTCAGTTATTGAGTTAGACTAGTTAATCTTCCATAAGTTCATTTTCACAGCAGACAGGAACAAGCAGTGGTAATCTTGCTCATGTCTTTGTTGAACGGTCTGTACAACTGCACTCTACCTTTACAAACATGTGGAGATGCCTGCGAGAAAGTATGTTTCTGTTGAATTAGAGCACAGTCGACCCGGAGAGCAGGCGGTGACCCTTGAGTCGGAGAATAGGAAACACATTAGCACTGGTGTGTTCTAGCTCTCCATTTCGACACGCAGATCACGTTCTGAGAATTAGAAACCCAGCGGTTTACATTGACTTCCTGACTCTCAACATGTGTGTTGGGGAAGAGCTGTTGTTGAGCGGTACAGCTGTGCGGGATACTTTGCAATTGCACCTTATTATAGTAATTGTACCAGAGTAAAAAAGGGTGGCTGGTTTTAGCTTAACAAATACAGCGTGCTGGTGGGCCTTAATTGTGCGGAGGGCTGCAAATGATTGGAGAGACAAAAAATCCTTTAGCTGATATATTGTGGAGAAAATAAAGATTACTTAACTGACTCCAGTTCGACTTTACTAATTTCACACTTGGTTGCCCCATGTTGGAACACATGGTCTAATTTTTAGACTCAGCTAAACGTGTCATTGACTTCCACTGTTTAAAAAGTTTTATTTTTTAGACTAAGGTAAAATATTGCTGGTGTCATGTTACCAAAAACACACGGGTGTAAGTTTTATTTGATGACAGGGTTGAAAAAAAACTACAACATTGTGATTATTTCAATCTTTGTTTTATAGTCTTTGTTTGTCTGAAAAATGCTAACTATTATTTTTGTTCTCTTTTCTTTTATCTCACACGCACTGTTGTCTGCACCATTTTCTGGATCACACAAAGGTAAGACCACTCAGTTTTATAGTTAGAGATATATGTTGGGTACTGTATGTTGGCCATAATTTGCTTATCATTAACAATCTGATTAAGTTGGTAATACAGTACATTATGTTCCATTTTCCAACTGTCTTCCATATTTTATACAGTGTGACAGTATTTCTGTTTAAAAACAGTTACAACAGTATAGATCAGACATACATCTCGTCCCACCCCGTATGTTCTGCAAACAAGCTACGTCTGATTGTACTCTCACAACGAGGCACCAGATCGCTCTCAAAAACGTTCTCCTAATCTGTTTCTTTCTGGTGGAATGAGCTGCCAGCCTCCACCCGATTAGCAGAGACCATCACAACCTTCAAAAAACATCTCTAAATAATCTCTAAATAATGTCTCGCTAATCTCTAATGTTTCAATGTTTAAAATGTAAAAAAAAACACCTTTCTCATCCTCCTTTCATTCTGTCTCTGACATCAGAACTATTCCTACTGTAGCTTTGTAGACTAGGCCCGATGGCTCTTATGACAAAACATTAAATGCTCTCTCATTTGTAAGTCGCTTTGGATAAAAGCGTCTGCTAAACAGATAACTGTAAAATGTAAATGATGTATAATATATAATAACATCATCTATGTTATCACACAAACCATAGAAATAATTGGCAGCGATCAGCAATCCCCCAAAATGTCTGTATTAGTGCATCTCTGATGGAGGAATCTTCAGCTACAGGGTATCAGTGTGTTGGTATTATAGACGTAACAGCTGTAATGTACACTGTAAATCTACAGACACATGCCTTTGATCACTGGAGGACAAATTCTCAAGAAATCCCAAAGGAACCTTTGATTTAAAGATCAAGTAGGTGTGAGGTGTTGTTGCTTTGGATTTTTCTGTTGTATTTCTGTTGAAGTGCCAGGTAATGATGGAAGAATAGCTTTCTGCCGCTCCCCTGCGGCTCGACAAGCTGGATATTTGGTGGGTGTTTGTTGTTCAAAGCATCCATCAGACATTACGGCTCCAGTAATAATCTTTCTCTATGTCTTCTTGTCATACACTGTTGTTTCACTGTTTTTCAGCCGCACTGTAAAATAGACAGGGGTGTTTTTCTTCCTGGACGCATGTCTCTGTTTCTCTGTACGAACGTATGCGTGCTTGAAACGTTTTGGAGACAGCCATAGAACGTTTTGACCAAACATCAGCAAACAGTGATCGCTTATAATTGAGTCTGACATTTATGTTGGGAAAACAATTATAATAACTAATCAGCCTTTGCAAGCTTTTCTTAGCTGTCTTGCTGTAATAGGATTGCAACAATATTGTATTACGTATTATGTCCAGTGGGTAACAATTACAATCGGTGTTAACAGGCCGTGTATGTTTTCCTTGTCAGTTTTCTGACTGAGGGGTCACGAGACGTTTTGTGCGAGTGTGTACAGTAGACGTATCTGATCTGAGATACATGATGGGGTACAAAAATCCAAGACCACTACTGACAATGCTTTGCATTTGTTTCATGCAATGCATTTGTCTAGAGAAATGTACAGAGTCGCGTAACATACACAAATTCTAAAATGAATCAATTCTAAATCTGTTTGTCTCCTGCTGGTCACTGTTATCACAGCATGATTGCAAACATTTCCAAAGCGCGTTTTGTGGGCATCCATAGACGAAAGAAAATCTGACCTTTTACACAAATGTTTTTAACATGGAGTCAATGCCACACGTTTGCTTATTTTATAAGTGACTTATAATCCATTTTTTTCCATTTTACATCATGACTATTTCCATGGCAGATGTATAGAGTAGATCTCGCGCATCTACACACAAGCAACACGCTGTAGGCTAACGCTTAGCAATGTTGGTCACGTACCGCAGACTGATAGAGCAGAAACCCAGCGGAGCTTATTTATTTATTTCTGTAGCTTTTTAGTCATGAAGATTTATGACAGAACATTTGCAACATTACCAAGGCTGTTTACACAGGCCAACATGAGTGTTGAGGCGATGATATTAGTACTGAAGGCCTGGGGTTTTCTTATTAAGGTGGTGTTGATACAGGTCTGTGAAAGTGGGAAGGACTTTGATTAGTCCTCTATGGGGGCATGGGTGAGGCGGGCTGGGGCTTCGGCTTTTGCTGCAATGTGATTGGTTAAAGCCCTGCATGTGAGTGGGACAGTGGCAACCAGGTCACAAGCATCTGTTATCATCACGGGTCAGCATGCTCTCCAAGAGTGTGGGTGTGATCAAGAGCGTGTAACAAAGCAAATGTTACAAATGTTAAAACGTCTGCCGGTTGCTGCACATTCAAGGTCGGACAGACGGCGTTAATGGGACGGTTTGCAGCACAGTCATACCCAGCATGCTTATCCTTAACTGTCATGTCCAGAAGCACTAGGGATGGGTCAGCATGATCAACTAGTTAACTAGTCATTTGGTGAGGTGGACTAGGTTATCTAGAATTTTCTTTTGCAGTTTTGTTTAAGCCTTTTTTAGCATTATTGATATATATTTTTAGCATTTAATTGGACAAATATTAAACGTTCCTGTTGTTATACACAATCCCTCTCAAGTGAACCATTTAACGTCTTGTGCAATTTAAACGGTGAAGGTATTCGGCGTGTTTATTTGTTGAACATCACCTACTTTCTCTACAGAGTATATCGCTCTCTTTTGCTCTCAAAGGGGTTGGAAGGTTTCCAGCACTAAACTTTTCATTTCTCCTGCATGCTATAATCCCCCTTATTTGTGTGAAGACAATGGCGTGCTCAGAACGTGACACGGCCGGGCTTTGTCCTACTCCCCACGAGCGCTTGAAGGGCTCCCGACACAGATGTTAGGAGTCTATTGTTGAACGTGATGTAGTGCCTGCTGAAGAGAGAGAGGTGGCCAGCGCCAGCCAGACGTGGGGGAGGGGGGAGGCGAGTACACAGCGTTCTGGGTTGATATAGACAGCATTACCTCATCCCAACGCTGACCTCAGGGTGCACAGACGACGTTGTTGGAAGGCACCTCACCCCCCTCGTATCATAGCCCGGGGGGGGGCTGCTATGGTGTAACAAAGACATCACTAATGTAATAATAACAAGAGAAAGTGCTGTTAAAAAGGCCTTTCTTTGTCTCTTTACATCTGTTGCTGGTTGCACCTGCACCCTACACTCAAGTAGCAGCGTTTGGATTCGTTCATTTAATATCTGTCTGTCTGTAGTTGTTTTAAACAGCCCGACGCATTGATTGATTCAAACTTTTCAGAGCCTGCAGAGTGCGCGTTCATGCGTGAATGACCCGAATTATAACCCGCCGCATGTATGCACGTTAGCAATGCAACGGCCAAGTCGTCTGCATTCGCTTGCTTGCGTAATGTATGTTTCTGGCCTACGGAATGGGGATTTGCTTGCTGTAAACAACATGTGGAACAGGCATATGGCCACATTAAAAAACAAAATCGCAGTGCTACCGTAATGATGGGCCGTGCCTTGCCGCACAAGTGCTTCCCTGCTACCGCTGCCAGTGTAATCAACAGTCTAATGGCACACCCATATGAGATTGGTTTTAAAGGCTGGCCATAGCACAAGTGGCTGGTTATCTTTAATTGTGTCTTTTTGACTGTGCTATTTTCACCACAATAACTCGATTCACCTGATTACGAGTGCGATGTTGGCGGGAAGCATCATGAGCGCCTTATCAAAAATCATTACAACAATTCCAGGTGGCCGCAACTTTTTTATTAAGTTTATAAATGCGTTCACGGAGCTTCCTCTCTGCGATGTTCTTTTGCTAATTTGAGGTTAATAGACTTAATTAACCTCCAATAAACCTCACAAACTGATGTCTGTTTTTAATGCGTGAAGCCACTGGTTATTTTTATTGAAGATATATTGAATGCCTTTAGCGTAGAGTAAAATGTTTGGCTGAAAGTAAAATGGAAAAATCGTAATAGTTTTTGAGGGCGGATGTAATACACGGGGGAGATGGAGGCATAAATACAGCGGATGTCACGCCGGACAGAAAGAAATATTACGTCCGGTGCTCAATTGCTCTTTTATGGGTAAACATAGTCGTTTTTATCATTGCCCTCTTTGATTTTTCAGGTGAGACTTTGTCGTTTTTAGCAGATTCTTTTTGTAAGTGATATTTTTCATGAATAAAGTACAAAATAGCATTCATACAGTTAATTATTAAAGTTTTTAATATTTCCTAAAAAAATACAAACGATTTTTTAACAAATGCCCTGCGAAAGGAAGCGTTTAATCTTTAGAAAATGTTGTCAACCACCGGTCAGACTAAATGTTATATTATTTTACTTTGTATTCAGTTTAATGTCTTTGTTTTTTACATAACAAAACAAACTAAATATTAAAATTAAATAGACAATATATACATTTAAAATACATAAATGGGTGAAAGGGTTTTGGGTATGTGTGTGTGTGTAATTATATGGAAAAACTACAGCCCATCATTTGTATATACTTAATATATAGTTTAGTAGACAGCGCTTGTCACTGCTGTCCCATAGCCATGTATTAAGAGACTTGTACAAAAGACAGCAGGAGGGCTTCCAAGCATGGCCGCCTGTCTCAACAGTCGTCAGTCCGCCCTGATGGATCGTCCAGCAGTCTCGAGCCTGGAACGCTCCCAAGATTAATGGCCGCCGAAGTTCAGCATGAACAAATGGAGAAGGTTACAGTATGAAGCCTTTGGCCCAGGTAAACCAGAAGTAAACCGGAGCAATCGGCTGTCAAGCGTAACACTGCACTGTCATGGCATCCAAATTCAGAGCATGATCCAAATTCTGTCACTGTCTTGTTTGGTATTGAGCTCCGAGCAGCAGATTAAATTGTAAGCTGAGTGGAATCTTGCAGCATTTGAGTGGTCGCCGCAACCCCTTAATAGCTCAACGCCCTAATCTTTCCTTTAAAGCTGTCTCAGAGGAGACAGGAAGTTCGTTTGTCAGGTCATAAATGAAAGGCCGAGCACACTGGATTCATTTCCACAACCAAGGCCAAATTCCCTCCCTTTTCCCCCTCCTGCTGCCTGTGGCCATGGAGAGAAAGAAAGTATTTGTAAAAGTCTCCAAGCAGCTTTGATGGGCACAGTGGTGGCACTGCAGCGGAGAGGGAGCGATGAGCTGACATGTCGGTCTCTCTCTGGAGCTTTCTGGAGGGCTGTTGAAGGGCCACACTGGTCCCATCTCTCTTTGCTTAGAGATTTCAAGAGAGAGGGAAAAAAAACAGTGAAGTAGATTTGTCCTCACTAGTCCTGTCTTGTCTTCCCGTGGCCTGACATTTTGACGTTCTGAGGAGAACAATGCTGGAAAACAGAACTAGTTCAGAGAACAACACTGTGGCAGACTGAGAGATCACATTAGACACATGATGTGATGTGATGTATCGCTGTCACTGTGAGAACTCTTTGCCTTGCAGTTTTGTCTGTGTGCATCACAAGTGGTCTAAAATTAAAGGGATAGTTCGCCCACCAGTGACAATTCTGTCATTGTTTCGTTAACCTCAGGTATGGCTTTCTTTCTTCTGTAGACCACGAAATGAGATGCTTTCTGTAGTAGATGTTTTCAATGACAGTGAATGGTGACCACGGGCTGTCAAGCACAAAAGAACACAGTTAAACTTAAATTTCAGTGTTTTCCTCACACAAAGCTTTTTGTATAGCTTCAGGAGATCTGGAATATACTGTAGTATATACTTATATTTTCGTATGGTGCTTTTCTTTGTCGTTTGGAGCTTGGTTAACCATTCATTGCATTGCATGGAAAAGTATAATATTAACATTTTGTAATAAACTTCTGTCTGTGTTTTCTGCCGAAGAAAGAAAAACATAGTTTGGAATGACGTGATCATGAGTTAAAAAGTAAACAAAATTTTCCATTTTGGTTGACCTGCTTTAAACATTTCAAAGCTACCCCCCAGTTCTATAGGGCACATATTCCCACCACTGCATTTTATTTTTCTCTCTTCTCCTTTCTCATCTTTTTAAAGCACTATTTAATTAAAAATACTCACAGTTTTTATCACACCTCAATAACAGGAAAATAAAGGCTGCCCCCCTCACAACCCACCGCCCCTCCCCTTTGCGGAGGCAAGGTGTTGAGCTGCTGCTGATGAATATATGGGAAAGTCTTAACCTTGTTAGTGTAAGGATTGAAAAAGGCGGGAGTGAGAACCAACGCTAGACTCTTTCACAGGCCTCTCTGTTGATTCTTGACCCAGTGCCTCCTCACTCAGCTTGGCAAACGCTCAGACCCGCGCCTCTGTCTGTGTAAGTGTGAGGGGTAAATCATCTTGTCCATGTCGGCTCGCTCCTGTGCGATAAGTTCACCGGTTCACGTTCAGCGCTGTCATTTCCCCGGAGGACGCCTGATAATTATTTTCGCTAGCGCTGTTTTGAAAGGTTCACCTCCAGACTTTCTCAATGGGAGTCTCTTATGTGAACTGTTGTCGTAAGCTCTTATCCAGCTATTCTCCGAAAGAATTTGACAGCTTTTTTTTATTCTTCGCTCCATTTGAAATATTTTAAAGGGAAAGTTCACCCCAAAATAAAATGTTATTGTTATTAACTCACCATCATGTTGTTCCAACTTCTGTGACTTAATGTTCCATAAAAAAACCAATAGTGAATGCAATGCTGTAAAATGAAAAAACATGAATAGATTGTATTTATCACTAAACCCCCATAAACTAAATGACATCAATATTTGGTATGGCAGCACATTGTCTTTTGTCCTTGATACAGTTGCACTCGAATTTTATTGTAGCTTTGTAGGTAGGTTTTCCAAGATGCATTATATATGCACAACCACAGTGTGCATATATAATGCATCTGAATATGATACATGTGTGATTGACAGTCCTGGTCCTCATTCGCTTTCATTATATAGAGAAATATTCTTCCACAGAAGAGGTTTGGCAGGACACAAGGTTGAGTAAATGATTACATTTTAAGATCAAAAGACAGAGTAGAGTGAAAATTAGCATCATTAATTTTAACGAGGAAACATTTCTTTTTAAGGGTGGTGAAAGTGGTCTCTGGTTTGTTAAGGACAATTCTCATTTTGTTCAAACAAGGCATATCTGCCGGTGCCAACGAAGCAGCAGACCGGCAAAACATTCTTATTTTCCGCCTTGTGAGAAATCTTATTAACCTAAGCACTACCTGTCGGTACATCTGCCTGCATCTGCCGTGATATTAAGAACCCCTTACTCCACTTGCCCAACTCCTACACACATCACAGTCTGACGCTTCTCTGTTTCACCCCCGATCAGAAGATTCATTACTGTGTCGCTTGCATTTACACACTCCACTTCGTTGTTACGTTCAACGAGAGACAGCCGCTGTCACATTATTTCTCTCTTCTTCTGCTAAAAACGTTCAAGATAAAGGCATCGCTTCAAGACAAAAAGAACCGTTTCATAGCATAACAATAGCTGGAACAACGAAGCAATCTTTCCTCGTGTCTCTTTTTTTTATATTCAAGAAAATATTTGCAGTGGCAGCTGTGGGTTTTCTCGTTTCGTTTTGACCTTTTCTAAAGCCGCGCGGTTCTGTCAGTGTCACAGGAGGTTTGCGCCGCTCGGTTTCATTCGATCTCTTTTTAATCGCTTTAATATAAATTGTGTCAACAAGAGCGCTAATGGATGCACGAAACGCGCTAGGGGAGTGAAAAAGATCAGAGGATGGCGCATAAAAACGTCAAAGTTAAGGAATGATCGCTTTTAAACTTTTTCTCAAAGTCGCATAAATCTCACCCTTTATTTAAGTGTCCGTGTAAACTCTTATGATTTGTAGACTGAATTGTTAGTCTGTTGAAAAACGATTGCCTTTTTCTCTTAAGTCAGTGCCAGGGCCATTGTTATTCAGCACGCATGTTCCCAGCACACTCAGCTGCAGAATATGTTGTCATGACAACTGGTTGGCCTCCTGTTGCTGATGTTGATCAAGACCTATCTGTGTGTTCGAGGTGAGAGGAGAGAAGAGCTTTCATTTTGTTAAAGCAAGGCAAAGCCGATGGGAGAGCCATCCTAACAGATTTTTTTGGCTGATGATCTGAGACAATTGATATTGTCAAGCTGGATTTGGTATCATAACAAAAGTGATAACAGCTAGAAACTTGTTATTGACACTTAGCAGACAGCCCTGAAAACGTTCACACTTTAACTGAATTTAAATGGAATTGCTTCTTTATTGTATTTTATGTTCAGTCTAGTTTTTTTCTAGATTAACTGGCCTCCCAGTCTGGCCAAGCTGGTCTTATGCTGGCCTAGCTGGCACCCCTTTCCTCATGTTAACAAGAACCCAACTATTTGAAAGCAAACAAACCAGCTAAACCAGCCTAAACGAACTGTTTTCTTCTGGCAAGTACAAGAGTCAGCAGTTTACAAGAACTGAATTGAATTTTCTCCTTGATTTGGTAAATTTCAACAGTATTTGCTGCAGCCCTGACAGAGACATTTACAGAATTAATCTCTGCTGTCTGTCCCCATTACTAGTGACAAAACAACAAGGTCTAATGGGTGTGATTTATGCTGTCACGTCAATTTAACCCAATCGTTGGACTTCAGATCAGACATGTGGGCTTACAAAAGCGCAGCCTTCTGTTTTAGGAAGAAATTCTTAATAACTATTTCCTTCTCTTGCCTAATTCCCATTTGAAGAATTCTGGAAATGATGGGCGTTGCTTCTTAGCCTGGAGTTATAGGTCTAAGCAGCAGCATGTTCAAATAATCCAAATCTAATCAGCGACAGATGTTTGCTTTACTGTCAGTGCAGCCAATGAATCATCTCCACTCACTTTACACAGAATTTATGCACGAAATGTATTACACAGAGTATTGAAGGGAAATGAGAGAATTTGCCTTGCCTACCGCTATGCTGAGGGCCTCCTTAGAACTTGTGGAGCTTCGTAACTGAACAAGGCGGGGAAGGAGGTCAAAACAAAAGGGAGGACAAAATAATACTTTAAAAATAATCAAGACTTCGGAATTGTAGTGTCAGGCATATTGAAGGATATGGAGATATAAAAATAGACAATAAATTAGAGTCGGATGTGGCTGTACAGGAGCTTCAGGGTATGATCAATGTGCAATACACTAATGGATCAAGGGTGACTTGCTTCTCTCCTTTCATCTTCGGTGATACAGTTGGGTGCTTCATTTATTCGTTCTGTCAGAGCAATCAATATGTACTCATTTCAGTGAAGGCTCAGGAGCAGATCATCTCTCCACTTCATCCTGAGCTCCTCGTTTATTTGCCCAAGAACCCAAACCCTCCCTCACCAGCACCTGTTATGAGCCAAACGGTTCTGCCAAAGCCGAGGGCGTAGGTTCATACAGATGCACCATGGTATCGCCTCCACAGTGAAATTGCTTGTTAAAGGAAGTGTTAGTCACCTATTTACTCACCCTCATGTCATTCAAAACAAATAACAGCATAGAGGGTTTGGAATGACATGAGAGTGAGTCTATAATGACAGTTCCTCAAAAGAAGATATTTTGAGAAATGTCTGTGGTTTTGTGTCCATACAATGGAAGTCAATGGGTGCCAATGTTGCTTGGTCGCCAGCATACATCAAAATATCTTCTTTTGTGCTCCTCAGAAGCAAAAAAGTCATACGTTTGGAATGAGGGTGAGTAAATGAAGGAAAATTTCCATTTTCAGGTGTAGAATCCCTCAATTTTTAAATTGATCAGTCATTCTTGTTTAGAAATAGCGCGTGTACAAGCATGTTAATATTTCATCTTTACACTTTGGGTTGCTGCTTTTATTAAAAAAAAAACTGGGAAAGCTAAATGCATAAACAGGCATAAAAGTTGATTATACAGTAGACATGTCCCTAGTGGCTGTAAACAAAAGAAAATCATATTTTTATTTTATGAATGAAAACATAATAGAGTTTTCTTGTATTACTTTTAATACTTAATAAATAGTCGTCTTATATGTTTGAATAGGACATATCACTTTCATCCACACTCGATTCCTCGCCCATGCATCCGTATGCGGATTTCATCACGTTGACACTATTCCTCTGAATTCCTTCTAAAGGTCTGGCCTGTTTTTGTCAGTGGCGTTTGAAACGAGAGATTGATGGTTATGGTATGTTGCAACAGTAGAGTGTTTAGGAGTTCTGCTGATGGAATGTGTGGCAGTCGTGGTCAGTCCCTGGCGTACAGACTCGCATCCTGTTACTTCATAATGGATGTTGCAACACTGCAAGCTCAGCGAGATAATGTCAGGGTAAGATTGATGAAGCGAGATGCACTGATATCATACGACATCATACAATAACATCATACGATTATGGACTTTATGGAAGCCATGTTCTACATGCATTGGACATGTACTGAAAACGAACAGCCAATGTAATGAGCTATAAGCCCTGGCTTATTGATATAACACTTTACCATTTAAAATCCAACTTATGTGTCATTGAACACAAAAGTTTTAAAATTGAACTTAAAGCTCACCAACTCCACAATCGCTCAGGGTGATTTTTACAGCTCTCACTTGAGTGTCTTGTTCACGCTTGTGTAAACGGTATATAATGTCTTTCCTGTTGAGCTTTTGGCCTTTTCATCGATCTGTTCACTCTTCACCCATTTTGAGATACTTGTCAGGCAGGGTGCGGCGAACCTACCTCCAGAGGAAGCACCAGGAGGCAGTCAGGAAGTACGTGAGATCTTCTGAAGTGTCAGAGGAGATATTTTTTATGTCGTTTTTTAAAAATGTGCCCAAGGTTAACGTGTGAAGACTAATGAAAGCAGCTATTCATTCTTGCGTCCCCCTGGCCCTCTCACCATATTTCCCATAATGCACTGGGACTAAAGTTAGCTAACTCAGCAGCTCCTATTGAGAGTGAACAAAGATCCTTCAATCTCCACAGAAAATCTGTGTGTGGCTTTGAGAGGAGCTTGTAAAGGAATCATGTCATAATAAATAAAAATGTCCTTGATATTTTGATATACATGAGATCATTGTACCATAAAATATACTGTACCTTTAAGAACTCAGAACTATTTTTCTGTTGAACAAAGATTATGATTGAAATTACACAGCAAGGAGGACTCATTCTGTACTTCTACAGCTTTCTGATGTCAGACGCTTGCACACATGACCGCCTTCTTTTAAGCATCAAAAATGACCATTGGGTATTAAGAAACTCGGCCTGCTCAGCCACAGTGTAATCACATGGGGTAAGCCAGATAGATTGTATTATTCATAAGCACCAGTGGACATAACGATGTGGGAAAGCCTGTCAAATGTAATTGCTCAGTGTAGCATGGTGTGAGTGGCTGAAGTTTATTTTTAACTAGATCCCTGATCGTTTCGGCCTGAACTGAACAGTTTGTGAAGCACATTTTAATGTGAATTGCTTGGCGTATTTGTCACAATGTGTTTTAGACTTTGTGAGGAATCTGTAATTGAAGAATGAAAGAGATAAAAACTGTATTATACTAAACAGCAGCCCCACAGCTTGTGAATAAGTGCAGTTCAGCTCTGTGTCTCATTTCACATGCAAAGAGGCAGTAAACATAAGACCTGCAAACCACAAACAGCCTGTGTAATTCTAAAAGTCAGAGTGAGGAAATAAAATGGTCATAAAAATAAATTACAAATGTAACTTTATAAGGTTTTAAGTGGACCTTGGGGAGAAAACATTCTGTGACCCGGTTAAGTTTATTTCAGTCCTGTCAACAGCGAGCAAATATGTACACATATATGGAATGTGAAGGTAACCTGAATTAATATAATTATTTTAATCATTATTATTTTTTATTTTTCCTCTATAATTGAGGGATTAGTTGGACTGTTAGATATCAGCCACAGATAATAATTTATAATATATAATTTATGAAAATGTGTCTTAATTACAGCCGAGCCAGGGCAAACTACATTTAACCTGCCTCAGCTCAAAGTTATTAGATATGCTAAACACATACAGCGTGGAGCCTGCAGGAAACGTACTGTATGCTTAATTCTTTTATTTGGCATAGACAGAGCACAAGTATAACCGCACACTCTTGTTAGCACTTGTTAGCGGCGTAATGAGACGTTTTTTTGAGCCTGGGAGAAATGGGGAATGTCTTTTTGAAAAGCTTGAAGATTGGGCTAAACATCCTATCCCACAATTCCATTTTCTCAGTGTTCTGTAGCTTTTCATCTGTACTTCTTATCTTTTGTTCACATCTCATTACAGAGGAGGCGGAAAACCTTTGAAGTTCAGCCTCGCGCCTCATTTTAAGCAGTCGTAACAATTGCTCGGTGGTACGGCACAGGCGTTTAGCTTAAAAACAACATTGGCATGTAGGTTGGTATGTAGCTCAACCACACAGAGCAAGTTGGACGAGAGCACTTCCTCTCTCTGCCTGTTTTTCTCACTTCAGACATTGGCCCTGTGGATCAATACTTTCCATTAGCACCAATGTGGTGATTGCGTGGATTGTGTAGGGCCGGTCACACAATGGCATCGGCTTTAGCCTCTTTATTAATTACGAAACAACCCTCAGTCGCCTCGGCCGAGCGGTCCCCGAGCTGAGCGTCACATTGATGTGTTGTGCACTCCCGTGGAGAGTCGCAGAGGGTCAATCGCTTTTGTTAGTTAGGGCGAAAAATATATAAATAAAGAAAATAAGACTTTCTCGCTCTTTTTGCTTCGTGGTAGAAACCCTCTGCTCTGTTATTCGCTCTCAGACTGACCTCTGGTCTGGTAGAACAGCCCGTTCTACGAGCAAGATTGTCTGTGTAAATATTCAGGGTTGTAGGGTTCCAGGAGAAGATCCATGTGTCTTAATGTGTTCTTACTGTACAGTGTTTCTTCATGATCTACAAGAGGGCTGCGCGCGTATTACCTTTCGCTAATGCGAAACCTCAGAAGGCGCTCTTGGACGGTGCATAATGATTTTAATTAAACAACAGTCGCCCAAGGTTATGAAACTGCAGAGCAGCAAATGAACAGGGGACGCTTGCCATCAGCAAATCCTCTTGCAATATCACAATGAATTTACGGTGTATGGAGAGGGCAGCGCTAGTCTTAAGAGCAACCGTCGGCCGTAATTAAAGCAATGAATAGTCTTATAGGTTGGTGAGTTTCTGATGGTGCATGCACAGCTTTGTCCAGCAAAGATCCATTAGCTTGTAGCTTGTTAGAAATGTTGCACAGGTGAGTCAGTTTTAATCATGCCACTTTTCATCAATAGAGAAACTATTATCTAACCTAAAATTAACCTTGCATAAAAAGCAGGTAGATGGGTTGAGTATTCCTTTTTTACACATTGTTGTGTTGACTGCAAGCTTACTCAATTTATTGTAAGACAAAAGGTTAAAAACAACTACTTTTCTTAAATTAATGGAAAAATAAGCTTTCTTAAAAAATACATAGCTGGATCCAAATGTGATTGAAATCCTGTTATACCTTTTGGTATAATCCTTTAAAATATTTTTTAATTGTCTATTTCGTTTAGGTGGTTTTGTATTTTAATTGCTAGAAAACAACAAAGTCACACAAATCAATGCTTTAAGCTTAACATTTAAACGGGGTTAAAAAATTAAAAACTGCAATTACTCTCATTTTATTCTGAAATGAATAGAAAATAAATGGTTCAAAATATTTAATTTGACTGTCAGTGTTTACGGTCAAATGTCAACAATTTCTAAAGGTTAAGCACGTCCTTTCAATGGTCATTTGTTGAAAAAGATTTTTTTTAAAAATCATATTTTTTTTAAACCTTTCAGGACCTGTTTTGTATTGTATTTGTGGAAAGAGCCTTTTATTAGTAGCCCAGGCCAGAGAATCAATGCCCACATAACATCAATAAAATTGTGTGCAATCCAACTGACTGTGAGAGCAAACAAACTTTCATCTGACAAAAAATCTTTAGACTTTGATGAACCTTGTGTGGATGAAGGAAAAACAACGATCTTACCAGTTCACTTCTGAATTCACACCTGCCAGAATAGAAGTACCAGGATTCAAACACCCTGTTGCAGCAACTGTTTCCTTAATCAGCGCATCTCGTGCTGTCAGGACTCTAAAAGCTTACTGGCTGGTATCTGGAGGTTTTGTTTATTTGCCTGTGAATATGTTAGAAAAACAAGGCAAGGTTTCTGTTGTCTACCTAGTGTTGCATTTCTTTTGGCTGTACTGTGAGGAGTATGTAGTATGCAGGGACTGCTGAAGTGTACTTGCTTAGCTTCAGTGAGAATAGAACGCAGATGCATGCCATGATTTTTGCCGAAGTTTGTAAGAGATGAAAGCTTGGAAACTTGTTTATATGCTCAGACCTGGAAAAGTGGGAATAAACTTCAACTCCCTTTGATGTGCGTTGTTTTGATCAGCTGCCGTCTCATTCCAGTAAGAAAATACAGTTCCTTGTGGCTCTCTGTATTACCTCTTAGTATATCCATGAGAGCCAAACCGTAGGAATTCATTGAATATATCTGTGAGAAATAGCTGAATGAATGAGTCTAGGGCCCTTTTCAGAAGCACTCTGCTGATGCAAATCAATGATGACATTTGCTGACAATGGAAAAATCACCTCCTAATGTCGACAAAATGGGCTGTCCTGGGAAAAGAGGGCAATTTGGAGACGGGCACGCAAGCGCTGATGGCAACTCCTGCTGAATATCGCATTGTACATCCCGGCCCGTTTGGCGACGCCATTTCACATTTACTGCAAGTGGCGGAAAAATCTATGACTTAGTTGTCGGCGTGCCGCGTTTGATGCATTTTACATTGCTGATTTGCAAATTGTTCGTTCTCTAAGTTGATCCCTTTCTCTCTTCGGTTTCAATACGCATGAGTGAGCCGCCACACTATTAACACCTCCATCTGTTAAAATACAGTTTTTATACGTTCACACTCTTCGTTTGTTGTTGTAGTTCTTGTGTAAAGAAAGCAGATGGGTATAATTAAAAGCAAACCAGTGAAACTGGTGAGGTAGACAATGGTAATCCAGTAGAAAGAAAAAGCGCTAATCCAGAGACAAAGAATGTCTTTTATCGCTTCGGGTAAGCTTGGGATAATAGCTCCTGTTTGTTTATGTTTGCTGCCGTCTATAGAGAAATGAAGGCCTTTTTCTTCAGCTTCTTTATTTTTCATACTGAACAGGTTTAGCTTTTCTCGGCCTGCAGAGCCACACTGAGCCCAAGTGGTGCGTACTGTTTATTCATAACACCTGGAGACGCATAATCTTCACAGGCTGTACTGCCGTACTCATTCATCACCCAACAGTCCTGTTGCCCTCAGAAATTCCCTTGAAATCCTGACTCTCACAAATATTGATTAAATGATGTTTAAGAGCTGCTCAACAAGGTCTAGCTGCTCTTGGCCCACTGCGATTTGGATTGCTTTCTCAAACTTTAATAATAGAACCGGGATTGAAACAGGATTCTACTGAAGGCTTCTGTGTTTTTCATAAGAAGTGACCGCGTTCATCTAGCCAATAAAATTGCTCTAAATTGTGGAAAATGAGTTTTAGCAGAGCGACTCAGAATCAGTTATTTAGTCTAGGCATGAGTTACGATCCTTGCAAAGTTTAGGCTATGTTTTTGAATGGCCCAATTGTAAAAGCACAACTACACGTTCTGTTTTCAATTATTGTGGTTTCAGAATGCAAAACATTTAGATTATTTTCTCAGAGGTGTCATCTTTGGTTTTCTTTTGTTGGTAGAATAAAATTCAGACAGCAGTTGTAGTTAAAACAATGTGTCAAAAGTCTTTATAAATCTCTTTACATGTAAAGGCTGTAATCATTTGAAATAATACTTATTATAGTTAAACATTTTAATCTTAACGCTGTTTGCTAAAACTTTAAAACTTCATGCAAACATTAGATGTGGAAGAACTTTGTTCTCTCCAAACAGACTGAATTTTCATTTCGTTGTCCTTCATATTTTCTCATCTGTTAATTTTGGCAGAACAGGTTAGAGCACTGATTCAGGTATGTGTTCACGTTTGCGGTGTGTGTGTGTTCATAACTTACTACTCCAATGTGTGCGTGCTAACTAAATGGGTTAAATGCAGACGATAAATTTCATGTGTGGGTCACCATACTTGGCTGGCCCGTCACTTTACTCTAGCAATAAGCTGTCTACTCCAAAGTCATGCTTGAGAAAAGGCTGCTGTTTACAGTAGAAATTCCTTTGCTCGTTTTGCAAAACAGAACGGAGAACTTCAGAAATTAGACCTGGCAAACCTGGCAAAGATACAAATGCTCAGCAAAACCTCCCTGTTTTCATCTTCTAGATTTGTGGGCTGCTGGAGCCAGACCTGTCACTGACTTCCTGTTTGAGGAGCTGTCTGAGGCATCTAAATATTTATTTACCGCAGGCCGATGGCTGAGGTCTAATGTTTTTCACTGGACCTTGTCCTGGTCCTGTTTTATATTTAGATAGAAAGCAGAAACAGATTACCCATTTTCCCCTGGACAGAAATTACCCACAATCCACTGCAGTGTGAAACTACAGTCATCTGCTGCCTCGTCTCCCAACGCTCTGAGAATCCACCTCATCGTATTCACATCAGCAGAGAGGCATGAGCGGCTGTGACTTTGCCGCTTCTGTTTCTTTCTGAATTTTTTTGGATCAGTTGATAGTGATCTGTGGCAGTAATTGGCTGAAAGGCTGTTTGGTTTGTTGGTGAGATGAATTACTCCATCCCTGTTTTCAGTGATACAGGCCGGTACAGTGCCTGCAGTTTAATCTAAAAATGTTTGACGATGTTTGCTCATCTCTGACAGTACTTTAGGGTTGTCAAGATGCAAACCGTGATTTGCTTCTAATTAGTTTTCACCTTAATTTATTTATAAAGGTATCTGCAATTTAAATGAGCTTAAAGCACAACCAGTAACCAGTGTGCCAGTCTGACTTTGAAAGGTCCTTTCCGTTACTGCTGGTGTATGTGTTTTACCTAAAGTAGTGCAAGGTGTGGGTTTGTATTCCATCATTTACTGCAAAAAAAGCTTTTATTTTTTTAAAACAAGATGCATTTCGTGAGCAGCAGACGAACCAAGATATATGACTTTATCCTTCCCAAAATATAGTCAAATCTATTTAGTCTTGGTGAATGTCAAGCGGATTCCTACCGAAACGCTCTTAATCTTCATTCTTTTAAACTCTGTGTCTGTTCAAGTGCCTTGTTTTTCCTTGTTATGGTGGTTTTTAGTTTTTATCTCCATCAATCTATATTCCAGGTTGGATTCCATCCAATTTATTTGTGATCTTGAAAGGGAAAAATAACATTGGAAACAAGAGATGAATCAGTGGGGTATTTTATCCTGAGATAAAAGCGACAACTACTAAGTAAAAATAGAGGTAACTATTTTTAAATAAAACAAGCAGAAAATTTGTGGTGAGAGGGCAATTAACAACTGAAGATTTGGCAGAGGCGGCAGTTCAATTAGTGCCATATAAAGGAAATTTAAAGTGCTATGCCAGCTGAAAGAAGGCTAATGCTAATTTCAACACTGGTTTAAAATACAGATAAATATCAAAGTCTTGACATAGTCGCCAACAACTGTGCTGTCTTTGTAACAACATAACTTGTATCTGTAAAGTCTTAAAGAATGACAAGAAAAGTCAATAGAGGCACTGTTTTAAGGAGCTGAAACTGCGCCATTCACAGTAAAAATGTCATTTTTGGCATTCGAGCCTTAACATATTGTGCAACGGTGCCATTTGTTTTCACAGCAGGCTTTTAACTTCGCAGTAAATAGATTTGTGGAGTTACGTCTGTACCACAGGAGAGAAGTTGGTGGCGTTATGGTACTTGAGAGTACTGCAATGAAAACAGACTTATATACACACACTTCAATTAAGAAGTAATTATGTTTGCCTCTTATTAAGGGCTTTCAAACGCTATAATTTCTGCAGTATACATGTCGTATGTATAATATCAGCTGTGAGTCTCTTAAGTCATTATTTGATCATACTTCCAAATGTAGAACTTTTCTATAATGTTGTTTACATTTTTTATGACTGTAGACATAAAATTTGAATTTACATGCCATTTAGTAATTTAATGACAATTGGACGCCATTCGCAAAATTAAATGCATTGTAATGAGGTCGGGCCAGCAATGTAGAATTGTACTGTTTAAAATGTGTATTGGAACATAATCCGTATTTATCTCTTTGAATAACATCTGTCTGTTCCTCTGTTCCCTTGTGAGTGATGCCTTATTAGGGTGCACGGTTACAGCCAATCTGGCCTGTAGAGTTGAACTGCCTTTAATAGTATTATATTGAAGTGTTCGCTGGCGTACGGCAGGTCACCCTCGCAAGCTCTCGGCCCTGCTGTTAACCAGAGGTCGTCTAAAGATACTACGCTAAAATGGGCTGGAGCATTTGTTTAAGCACCCTTCCCTGATTTCACACGAATAATTAGCTCCGTTGCCATGGTGCATTGTAGGGCCCTGTCGTTTTGTGACCGAATAAGCACAATGACATCAGCCATCCGTGTCTCGGGGGAGCAGAGGGCCGGTGAAAGGCCTTTGTTTTGCCAGTGTTCATTAGTGCAGTGGGCGACACTTGAGGTCCCCGAAGGACTCGCTAAATTGCCTCTGACTCATCAGAAACGTGGAAGGGCCTTGTGTTCTCTTATTTGTTCCTAACCATCACCTCGTGCCACAGCCGAAAGTGAGTTCTCCTCCGAGCACAAGCCGCTCTGGACGGCCGCCCACGCGTTATCTCAAAAACGTTGATGTGGCGCTGTAAATGTTTGCTCGGGAAGGTTTACGTCTCTGAAACAAGCTTGTGTATTGCCCCACGTAAACAGCCTTCTGTGATTCGTCACATGATTTAGACATCAGACCATCTACTGCTGATAAATTGCACCTGCAATAAACAGATTATTTTTAGATATACCGCATTCTCCTTCGTCCTTGCATACCGGACCTCGATTCTTTCTTACGTGTTCTCTGAAGGTTTTGATTTGTCAAATGATTACTGGACTGAGAGAAAACACAAACAGTTTTTTTTGTTGTAGTACCTTTTTTTTTGCTGTGTTGCTTGTCAGAACATCAGCACGCCCTAGTTTTGTGGGTTTGCTGGGAAAACAAGCCACCATACTTAGAGAACACGAGGGATGTCACAGGCGTGCTGAGACAAAGAGATGTAAATAATTGTCTGGGGCCTGGCCGAGGAAATTGGGAATATGAATCCAGTAAGTCGGGGCTTGTGCCAGGCAAAGTCCCAAAGGAGCTCCTCCATAACAGATGTGAGAGCTGCAGAGAGTCACCAGCTGTGTCACGTGTCCTCATGTTATTTGTCTTGTGTGTTTCAGCATGTTTTATAGCAAGCATATGAACCAGCTTGTAAGGTTTGTGTGTGTGTTTGTGTGTGAGTTACTTGACCATATATTGGTTACTAAT